>PVJA010026525.1:0-29541 GCA_004027025.1 Myocastor coypus
AAAAAAAAAAAAAAAAAAAAAAAAAAAAAAAAAAAAAAAAAAAAAAAAAAAAAGATAGAGTACTAAGTTGCCCAGACTGGCATGGAACTTATAGTCTTTCTGCCTCAGCCTCTGACATAGTTTGGATTATAAGTGTGCACCAACATGGAAGCTCCTTTGTCTGCTTTTATGTTTTGTCTTACATTTTGCATTACTATTACACATTTTATACTGATGAATTGAGGAATGCGTTTCTTCTGTCTCCTTTGTTTAAAATGCATTATGCCGCCAGGATTTGAGTATTCTTGTTATTTACCAACTCTGGAACATTCTCAATTTTTATAGCTTTACATCTTCCTTATTCTTGTTATTATCTTTTCTTGGAATTTTTTTTTTTTTTTGGTCTTTTTGAGACAGGGTCTTGCGATGCAGTTGAGGCCAGCCTTAAGCTCACTTTTGTAGCCCAGGCTGGTCTCGAACTCGCACCAATCCTCCTGCCTCAGCCTCCCAAGCGCTGGGATTACAGGCGTGAACCACCACGCCCGACGGAAATTTTTTTAAAGGTGTATGCTAGAACTTATCCTCTGTGATATATTTACCTATTGTTATGTAAAAAGCCACCACCAAACTGGCTGATATAAATTAACCACATTCTATGGGTGAAGAATTCAGGTGATACAGCAGAAATGTACCATGTCCTTTGCTTTTTGTCTCAGATCTCAGGTACAAATGCTCAAACTATTGTAAATAGTTCAAACAGCTGAGCTGGTCTCTCCTTGCAGTTGAGAATCCTCAAAACACTGTGTCCTGCAGTTGGATAGATTTTTGTTTTTCAAGTCAGTTCAGATGTCCAAGTGCCACAATCAAACATATTAAATAGAAGGTGTATAATCTTTTATGATCTACTTTTAGAAGTTATATGATTTATGTCACATTCTTGAATTAGTCACAAGTTTGTCAGTTAAAATAACATATAGTTTCTGTCTCAAGAGGCTGGCAAGATGGCTCAGTGGTCTAAAGCACCTGCTTAGGAAAGCTTAGGCAACTGCAGGGATCATAGTTTGACCCCCACACCAGATGCTGCACCAGCTGCACTCCCAGGGCAGGCTGAGCCAGCCATAACACACATACATACATACATACACACATACGTACATACATATATACATACATTCATACGTACATAAGGAACTATTTTTGAGCTGAATTTTTTATTACTCTTAATAAGAAATAACAGTGTGACAGTTTCAAAGCACGTTAGTAGCACATCCCTAATATTTGATACAATGCTTATTGTTGTCTTCTTCCTAGTAGTTATACAAAGCACAGGGTGTAGATGTGATAATTTTTCTAATCATTGTTGGTAAGTAAGTAAGCAAATATTACAAAAAAAGAAAAAGAAAAAAAGGTTTGGAGTAGAGTCCATGAATTCATGGTCCTTATGTTACTGTCTAGGCTTGTTACTCTGATCAAACTCAGGGCCTTAACATATGCTAAGCTCATTTTTTGTCATTAAACTACATCCCAGTAAAATCCTACATATTTTAACTTACCTTTCATATTCTTTAAACCCTTTATTTTGGTTCTTTTTTTGTTTTGAGATAAAGAATGTCACTATGCAATTCAGGCTGACTTTGAACTACCTTGAGCGGCTGGCCTCAAACTATCTCAGTGCTGGGATTATAGGAGTAAGCCACTACACCAAGCTAAACCTTTTATTATTGTTTATATTGCAATTGAAATACTTCACATTTACATAACAGCTTGCTAATGATCTCTTAAATGTGTTGAATCTGCTGTTTAATTCAAAAACTAAATTTTAAACACAAAGATTAAAAATCTTTATTCCTAGAATTCTGCTTGGTTCTTTTTCAAGTCCCAGGCATTTTTTATAAAATCCTGTGTTTTCATCCAATTTTTATTTTTAAGTATTTGAAACATTTTATATCCTACAATTAGTAATTCTATTTCTAAAACTGAAAACTAACTGAACTGCTTATCCTTCTACTGACTCAGGCTATACTTACATATTCTTCTACATTTCTGTAACTTGGGGTTGCAAACACATGTTTCAGGATATTTTATCCATAAGAAGAACTAAGGCCTAAACTGAAGGCATATATTTCAAGAAGAATTGTGTGCTTTTGCCAAAGCAAATTTTTCTGTTGTCTCCTTTTGTTGATAAGTCTGCCTGGCCGTCTGCCTTGCTTTGCCTGCCTGTATGCTGCCATCATATTTTTTGGAAACCCCACCCGTCTCCTTTGTCTCTTATCTTCTTTCTTTGGAAGGGGGATGGTGATGGGATCTGGATTTCTTTCAATCCTTTTATTAAAGTAACCCTTGGGCCCAGCAGGATGGCTCAGTGGTCAAAAGCTCCTGCTTAGGGCGGCTGCAGAGAGACCTTGGTTCGATCCCCAGCACCACATGCTGCGCCAGCCCGACCCTGAGGGCAAGCTGAGCCAGCCATAAAAATAAATAAAGAAACAAAGAAAAGTTCTGAAACAGGAAAAAAAAAAGTAAAATAAAATAAAATTCTTAAAAAAAATAAAAGAGTAACTCTTCAAATTTCTATGTTTAATATGGACATTTTAGTTTTAAATCCTCTCTTGCACAAGCCCCAGACCCTAACATTCAATAACGAGGCAGGTACTAATGCTCAGACCTCTAGGTTACAGAGCAAACCAATGCCCAAAGGCAGGTGCAGTATCACTGTCAGCTTATTGCCATGGTGTTTAGCTCTCTCTTTACATTCATTCTCAGGAGAGCTCTTCTAACAGCGTCAGCAATATACATAAGACAAAGTTTATCACACTTTACCAAACATTTCTGTTTTTTTTACTAGAAATTTCCTAGAATATTTAGCTTTTAACCTTGCCAGGATCCATAGTCCTTTCTAATATTTTTTTCTTTCCAATTTTCTTTGACACAGAACCCCCAAATTTGCCACATATCATAGGAAAGTCTTTTACTTCAACAGGCCACATTTTAAAACAATTATGCTACCTCCATTCATGAACTTACTTCTTTCCATGATTCTATTAGCAAACTGAACAGGTCAAAGACTGAATCAAATTCAACGAGCACATTTGATGCTGAGCTTATGGGGAAGTTTAATCCAGTTGTCATCAAATTTGATTGAATCCAGAATAACAGAAAGAATTAAGCTCATGAACCAAAGTAACACTGTGGTTCAGGTTTTAATTATAAGCCCTGAAAACTGGATATTAAATAAAAATATAATTTTCTCATTTCTCAGAAGCATGCTAAGTTTACATGCAGTAAATAATAAAACTATCATTTTCAAATGCTACAAAATTCTATTAAAACTCATTATAAAATTTTATATAATCTTAAGAGTTTTTAAACAAAAAAGATGACCATTTTATCATTCATTTGTAAAATAATAGTATAACACTGGGAGACATCTTTTCCTACCAACAGCTTGTCTGCATTTAAGGTCCTGAAATAGGTGCTAAGTGTATCTGCTAAAATTTGTTGAAACAGGGCTGCTCAATTCCTAATCGAACATGTTTTTTGCCAGTAAAACAAATATTCAAAGGAGCAAATGTGAAGCTATGGGCTTTTATACCATACAGGGATGGCATTAAATCTGTGTAGCCATTTTAGAAGCACATCCATTTTCACGGTATTGGTTTTTCCTACTAACTCTTAGATCCTTTTTGATCTTTTAAGAGCACTATAATTTTAAGTGTAAAGGATTTTTATTTTCTTCATTACATTGATTTTTAGGTATGCATTTTTTTGGAATGCAATTGCAAAAGGTCTTATTTCCTTAATTTCTCTTTCAGTAAGTCTGTTATTTGTGTGCAGGGAAATTAATTGGATTTTGAGTGTTGAGTAGATAATGAAAAACCAATGAATTCAGCTACACCACTGAATTTGATTAAATCTAGAAGTCATTTGTGGAGTTTTTGGGGTCTTAATGACAATTTAACTTCTTCCTTTCCTATACTTAGTCCTGGCATTTTTTTCTCTTAACGAATTGCACTAATGTTTTAAAAACTATACTGAGTTAAAGTAGGGATAGTAGACAAGCTCGTCTCATTTCTGATTTTAGAAAAACCTCTTAGTTTTTTTTTTTTTTAGTATGATGTGGGCTGTTGGTTTGTCATAGATGGGTTTCATTAGATTGAGGTAATGACTACCTATTTTAATTTTTCTGTAGGGTTTTTATCAGGACTTTCTCAAACACTTCCTCTGCATTTATTGAGGTGATCAATCATTTGGCATTTGTTCTTGGCTCTGTTAATACAGTGTATTACATTTATTCATTTGCATACGTTCAACCATCCCTGTGATGAATCCCACTTGGTCCTGGTATATAATCTTCATGGGTTGCATGCCATTTGCCAGGATATTTTTGAGGATTTCTGCGTCTATCCTTACCAGGGAGAGTGGCCTGTAGAGTCTTGTGTTTTTTCAACCTTTTCAACCTTTTTTTGAAACTTTCTCTCACTCTGGTATCAAGGTAACATTTGCTTGCAGCAATGAATTTGAGAGTATGTCTTCCTTTTCAATTTTATTAAACAGTTTGAAAAGGAGAACCATTAGGTCTTCTCTAAATTTCTTTTATAATTCAGCAGTGAATCTGCCAGAGCCTGGGATTTTCTTTCTTGATACTTTTAAAACTATATCTTCAATTTCATTGATGGACACTTATTTATTTTGATTTTTAATCTTCTTTCACTTTTGGTAATTTGTATGTATCTAGGAGACTATTTCTTCTGTTGAATACAGGTTCTTTTTAGGATGCAGGTTCTGGAAGTACCTATTACTGATCTTCGGGATTTTTGTACGATCTTTTGGAATTTCACTATTTCCATCCCTAATTGCATGGGTATGAGTCTTCATTTTCTTTTTTGATAAGATTGTGTAAGAGTTTTTCAATTTCATTTAGTCATAGAAAGAATCAACTATTTAATTCATTGAGTCTTTTTATTGTTACCTTAGTCTCAATTGCTTTTATTTTTTATTTTTTTAAGTAATTTTTAAATTTTATTTTATTTTTTTTTCTTGTTTCAGAACCTTTGTTTGTTTATTCACTCATTTTTTATGGCCAGCTCAGCTAGCCCCGAGGGCAGGGCTGGCACAGCATGTGGTGCCAGGGATCGAACCATGGTCCCTAAAGCCACCCAAGCTTCCCCAAGCAGGTGCTTTAGACCACTGAGCCATCCCGCTGGGCCCTCAATTGCTTTTAATTTCTGCTCTTATGTTTATAATTTTCTCCCTCATACAAATTTTGGCCTTAAATTACTCTTTTTCTAGAGTCTTGTGTTTAATACTAGGTTACTGAGGCCAGTCAAATAGCTTAGTGGATGAAAGTGCCTGCAAGCAGAGGCAAGGGCTAGGTGTTCAATTCCTGGGCATGCCCTGCTGGCCCTGCCCCTGGGGCATGGTGAGCCAGCAACTGAGACTTAATGTGGTGGCATGAGCCTGTAATCCTATCTCCTGGGAGACTGTAGCCAGGCAGATCACTGAGTGTGATCTAGCAGTGAGACTCTGAACAACCTACTGTAGGCCCATAAAATACAAATAAATAAATAAATAAGTAAATAAATAAATATTAGAAAAATGATAGGTTATTTGAGCTCTTTCTTTCTTTCTCTTATGAGCAGAACATATTTATTGAGAGAAAGAAAGGTCCTGTCTGAGAGAGGGACAGGAGGGGTGTCCCAAGTAGGTGTTCCCTACTCTGTTTATTGTGATATGGAAATTCATCACTATAAATATGCCTTGTAGTATTGCTTTCATTGTATCCCATAGTTGTGGTATGCTGTATTGGCATTACCATTTAATACAGAAAGTGTCTAATTTCTTTAATTTCATCTCTGATTCATTGGTTGTTCAGGAAGGTAATATTTAATTTTCTTGTATTTCTGACCTCTTGTGGGGTATTTTTTCCAGTTTCATTGCACTACTGTCTCATAATATGCATAGGATAATTTCAACCCCTTTTGTATTTACCTAAGCAATTCCTTTTGTATTTACTTAAGAATATTTTAATGAGCTAGTCTGTGGTCTATTTTAGCAAACGTCCCATGTGCAGCTGAAAAGAATGTGTATTCTGATGACGTGGGGTGGAATACTGTGGACATCTACTAAGTCCACATGTTGAAAAGTTAGATTCATTTCTGACATCTCTTTGAATATTGGCATAGTTCATCTTTATATTTGTGGCATTGGAGTACTGAGTTCCCTATTACACCTATATTAGTATCTATATGTTTTTCACATCCATTAATTTTTGTTTTATACAAGTAGGTGTGCTGGTATATGATGAATAGGGATTTATGACTGTTATCTCTTCCTCTTGGATTGCTCCCATTCAAGAAGTAGTAACCTTCTTTGTCTTTCTTAGTCTTGACTTGAAATCTAATTTGTCTACCAACATAATAGATACCTCTGCTATTCTCTGGGTTCCTGTTGCATGGAGCATTGCTATTGTTTTTCATCCTTTTACTTCCAGGTTATGAATTTCTTAATTAAATGTACTTCTCATAGCCAACAAATTGCTGGAGATTTCTTCTTGATCTATTGTGACAGTCCTGCTTCTTTTGATTGATGAATTGAGACTAGTTACATTGATAATTATAACTGATATGTATTGACATATGTTTGCCATGTTCTTTCTATTGTTGGTCCCTTTTTTACCCTCTGTTTAATTACTTTCCTTGCCTAGTAAATTCCTTGATGGGGTTTCTTTAAGTCATGTAGAATAGATGGTTAAACATGTAAAAACCAAATCGAGTACATAGTATGACAGTATGATCATTTCTATGTTTAGCTTTTTAAGAATAGAAATTTTATCTTTCTAGACATTTTATTTCCATATATCTCCTTACACTTTTGAATATTTACATCTATAGATGACGTATTTATTGGCTTTACATATTTTCATGCTTACTCATGACTTAGTCCTACCCCATTTGTTATATAAGTTATTTAGCATTTTAGCTATTTTAACAGATGATGACAAAGTCGCCTTTCTTGGTTCATTAAATTTGAATGAATCAAAACTGAAAGGAACATTGTAGCATGTAGAGACCATAAAGCAATGTTAGGGTTATGATTTTCTGTAGGGGGAGACAGAGTCTTGCAGTGTAGTTCACACTGGCCTTAAACTCTGTATGTAGGCCAGGATGGTCTTCACTTCACAACCTACTTCCTGCCTCAGCCTCCTGAGTGCTGAGATTGTAGACACATGCCACCATTCCTGGCATAGCAATAAGATTTTTAAACGAAGATTTTACTGGAAATTATTTTCGCATATTTTAATTTCAATATTTAATGATCAATGAAACAATAATCATCCCAATATATTTTCATTTGATTCAAAGCCTATGTCTATTACATACAATTTGATTTAAATTTACATTTATTGCTCAGAGTCAAATTATAAGCCATTCATTCTTCTATTGCTAGTTTTCTGATAGTATATGTTAGATGTGTGCTCCAATATAGGAAGTAACACTGCATATAATATCAGCACACAATGAGTTAAATTAACAAGTCTGATGTAAAATAAACCACAAACTGGGTATTGATCATTTATTCTCCAAATAGAGTAATCAAAGAGTGTTATCTTTGAAAGTAGGCTTGTTGACCTGGAAGAATGAGAAACAACACTTACAATGATTTCACTCCTTCTAATCTGTCTTATAGCACTAAGAAAATGTGGCAGCGAGAATAAGCCATGTGATATAAACACAGAGGTAAAGAGACACAAACAAAATAAGAGGTGAGATGGCACTCAAAAGAGTCACTGTGGTCAGAAAAATGGAGATGAAAATGGGAGGGGCATTTCAAATGAGCCCTCATCCTTTTCAATGGAGAACAAAATCTGTGCAAGACTAGAACACTAACTTGTTTACAGAAGTATTCCATAGTGCTCAGTGTAACAAGGCAATCCATCATTCTTCTAAGATGTTTCTATCAATTCCTTTTCTTCAAAACCATATAATAATAATGAGTTATCAGGCTCAGCAGGGCTGAGTTTGAATAATTGAACCTAAAAACTTCAAATTCCAAAAGGGTCTGATCTTACCACTAGTTAAGTGCATAACTACTGGGAATGAAATTATGATGTGTGTATGAGAAAGGCGATTTATGCAGCAATCATATAACACTAAGAGAATGTGTCAGCTGGAATAAACCATGTGATATAAACATAGGACAGACCATCTTATATAATATACCACATAATTATTTGGTATGTATTCAGAAAATACTAAGGTATAAATCTGATGAAAGTAATTTCACGGCAAAATAGTTGGTTTGCATACGAACATATTTAGGTTTTCATCACTATGTCTCAATGAGCTCGATAAAATGAAGGTAATATTACTGTTTACTGCCAAGTTACAAATGGTTATAAGGATTCAATAAATGTATATACATTTAATTTACATATATATATATCTTTGAAGTGCTAGACTTATATCATTCTGTAATTTTTAACCATACTAATCCTGTCATATATAATAAATTCATTGATTTTCTGACTACTGTACTCATTTATGAAGTTTGTAAATTTTTGGCCTTTTTTATAAGCTTCAATTTCAGCCATTTTAGTACATCATCTCCCACAGGAAATGAAAGGATATATCACGGTATTAGTTACATGTGCATATTTTAAGAGGAGTGTTAAAGGAAATGTATATTAGAGCTGGTAGGAGAAAATATAAAATGAAGAACTGTTATAAAATGGTAACAAAGGAAATTATACCAAAATTTGATACAATAGCAAACTTTCATCACATTAACAAGGTATGTATATATGTCTGTGTGTGTGTGTTCTTTGGAATGATGCATGTGCAAGTTAAGCATGTGTTCTACCACCCAGTATACTCACAGCCCTCAGATTTTAATCACATAATTACACATTATATAAAACTGAACATAACACAGACAATAATTGGTAAATGCCCACATGCTACTTTGCATAATCAAGAGGATTTTTGTTGTTGTTGCTGTTTTGTGGGACTGGGGTTCAAACTCATGACCTTGCACTTGCACAGGCAGGCACTTGTGCCACGGAGCCATCACCCTGGCCCCTAAGAGTTGTTTTTAAAAACCAAGCTATTTTGAAATATTTGTATACTTATTGAAGGACTTAACAACAGTATAGTTTTGTTTTGTTTTTGTCTTTTTTTTTTTTTTTTTTTTTTGAGACAGGGTCTCGCTATGCAGTTCAGGCTGGCCTTGAGCTCACTTTTGTAGCCCAGGCTGGTCTTGAACTTGCACTGATCGTCCTGCCTCAGCCTCCCGAGTGCTGGGATTATAGGCATGCACCACCACACCCAGCTAGTTTTTTTTCTTTTTTAGCATGTTTCACTCTCCAATCTAATCACAGTATAACTATCAAAACTAAGACATAAAAAAACTCCACCAAAATGTCAGTATTTATTATTATCATTATTATAAACAATACTACAGACTTTATTTTTACTTTTGTCATGTTTCTAGTTATGTTTTCTTTGTGAGCTGCAGACCAATCCTTCAGGCCGCACTGAACTCAGGTGTCAAATCTCCTTAGTCTCCTACAATCTAGTTTAGTTCGCAGTCCTCCTTTATCTTTCATGTTTTAGAAGCTTTTGAAGAGTAGAAGCCAATTATTTTGTTTCTCTGATGTTTTCATAGGATCACATAGCGGCTATGGATTTTTTTAAAGAATACCACAGAGGTGAGGTGCCTTTTCTCATCCTCACATGGAGGATACGTGACATTAATATGTGTCGTACACTGGTGATACAAAGGAAGAGCACCCACAAGGTGGTATCTATATGTTAATTTCACTGGGGTCACAGGTAAGGCAGGTTTTGTTGTTTGTTTGTGTTTTAGCATTTCAGTTCAATTGATGTGGAAGCCTTCAGAAACAAAGACATAAAAATAAGGAAATCTGCATAATTTAAGTTTGCTTAAAAAAAATAAATAAATAAATTAAGTTTGCCTAAGAAGTGAATAGTTGGAAGAAAAGATAGTGGACAAAAAAGGGATGTTTCATGACATAATAACAACAAATGCAGTAGGAACTCAGCCAAAGCAGGTTTCTCCAATTTTTCTTTGTGTTGCTGGTCTTCACAGACAAAAATGTCCCACTTACCTTACTTACGGAAAGGTTTTACAGTCTGCTTCACAGAAGTGTGAGAGAAAGGCAGAAACTGACCTTTCTGCTTCTGCCATTTTCACAAAGACCAACATGAAACATTGGGGCAGAATCCTCTACAACTTCAGAACAGCTCTACAGGAAAAGTATAGGTTTTCCATCTATTGGAGTAGTATCAAAGAACTTACTGACTTACATTAAAGCCACAACAGAAACTTTGGAGGAGATATTCCCAGGCTATGCAAACATAATATCTTTCCAAATGTTGACTCTGAAAGAGCTATTTTTACATATATCATTTCATTTGACCATCCATTATGAGTAATAAAAAAGCTAAGCATGAAACCGATGAGCTCTAACTCACTGTAAGTAAATGATGAATAGGCACACAAGTAAAAAACAAAATAGATGCTCAGGATATTGCAAAACTGTACTTCTAAAAGGCACTGCTAATTCTGTTGCCTTACACCAGCATTATAGAAGACTTTCCTGTTTTCAGAACAAATGGGAACATAAATGGGCATGTTTTGCATTTGGGGTCTCTCATTTTACTGAAGACTAAATCTGAATTACTGAAAACAAAGAACTAGAAGCCAATTAAATGTTTTATGCTTGAGCTATGCAAAAATTTACCACTTCCTTTTTAATCAAAAGTATTGTTTATGAACCTAAGAATGTCTTGATTATTCATATATAATAAGCTAGACACTGGATTGTCTAGACAGTACTAAGAGGTAACTTAATCCTGGAAATATAGCTTAACCTAAATCAGCCTAAGATACAATGTAGGGAACCCACTTTCAAAAAAAGAAATTTAATTAATTGCTAAAAATGGTATAAATCTTTATTTAATACTATTCATACTTGAAAGTTCACAGCATTTTAAATAGAAAAAAAAAGTAATAAAGGTGGCAGAGTGGTAAGCAGCAGAGGAATGGTCTCTTAGACATTTGGTGTCTAGATAATATAGCAACCTGAGGAAGAGAAAAGGGAGGGAAGTGCGTCCAAGGGACTCAGCAAGAATCTTAAGTGAGAACTGAAGCACAGTCATGAGAGAGCTCAGTGCAGAAGGAGGTAGCAGCAAACTGAGACTTTTCCCTGAACTCTGACTCACTGTGTTGGGAGGGGAAGCTAAAACCTACACTCATGCTGACTACTGGCAACCCTAGAGGCTTCCAGAGAGACACCAGAGGAACGGAGCAGTGGGCATAGTGGACAGCCATGGCTGGAGAGTTATTTGGCTTCAGACAAAGCTCTGAAGCTAGGAAAAGACAACTGGTAGGCTGGACCTCATTTGGAGAAGGGCCAACTGAGCTCCAAACTCACAGCAGCTGTGCGCTGGCTCCACACAGCAGCTCTAAGGGTCACAGTGAGATACAGTGGAGTTCAAGGTGGAGAAGAAATTTTGCCAGCTGTTCCTCAGACAAAGGACAAGTATCTAGAATATAGAAAAACCTTAAAAAAAAAAAAGGGACCCCAAAACTTAACACCTACTACAAAACTGGGCTCTGAAATTAATAGATATTTCTCAGATGAAAGAGAAACAACAAATAAATACATGAAAAATGTTCAAATTACTGATCATTCAAGTAATTCAAAGTTAAACAACACTGAAATTACACCTGTAATTCCAGTGCTAGTGAGGTTAAAAAGAGGAAGATTACTAGGAGTCAGAGCTGTGTAGTGAGACCCTGTACCAAATACATTAAAAAAAAAAAAAAAAGCAAAGAAAAAACAACAACCAATATCAATTGCTGGAGGGCAGCTAGGAAAAGGAGCCTTTTTCTAGTATTGGTGGAAATATAGATTGGTACAGTAACGGGAAAGCATTGTGAAGATGATTTCCCCAAAAAACTAAACCTAGAGGCTCCATTTGATCCAGCTATTCTCATTCTTGGTACTTTCATGAAAGGATTAAAAGCATCAAACCACAGAGATATATGCATACTTTGGTTACAGCACAATTTGTAACAGCACAAATGCCAATCAACCAATTAATAAAGATGTGAGGTTTTTTTATAAAATGGAGTATTACTCTGCCATGAAGAATATGCCTGAGACATTTCTAGCTAAACGGAGGCACCTTGAGACCATTCTCTTGAGTGAAATAAATGAGAAAAACATATTTAAATATGACACTATTTCTCTTGTGCACAGTTGAAAATATAAATAAGGACCAAAATATATAATAGATATGTGCAAATACAAAGAAAATGTTGAAATGGGGAGGCAGACAAGGGAAAGGGCAGAGAGAAGAGACAAAAAAAAAAAAAAAAAAAGAGAGAAAATAGACATAAAGCTTCTGAAAAAGGAGAGTAAGAGGGTTCAATAGTAAGGACGGAAATAAAAAAGAAGATATAGATCATGTACAGGATGGATGTTAACACTATGCATGTCTAAAATGTATCAATGAAATTAAACAAACAAAAACCCTACACTATTCTCTAAAACTCTTACAGCATTTAAAAGTTCTTGCATATATATTTTCTCCTTCAATATTTTCACACACATTGTGAGATAAACAATATCCTGATACCAACTTTATAGAATAGAAATTTAAGGGTTTAAGCACTTCACCTTACACAGACTTTATTAATGAGTAGAATTAGATTTAAAATCAGAACTATAATTAACTATAAATTTACAGTTCACTTAATACGTATTTGTTTTTAAAACTTATATCTCAATTTGTAGCTGAGCATACTTGCCTATCTCATAGCTCTTCTTTTAAGTAAAATGCATTCTTAAAAACTGTTATTTTTTTCAAATCATACAACTCTTACTACACTGGGCTGGAGAGGAAGCTCAGTGGCACAGAGTTTGCTTCAAATTCATATTGGCCCTAATTCAATTCACAGCACCACAAAATATAAAAAGTAATAATAATAATAATTATTATTATTATTATTATTATAATAATAATAATATACAACATAGTTTCTTGGATGACAACTTACTGAGTGCATTTTTTTAAAAAAAGAGTAAAGAACTAGAAGCAATCATATTTCTTATTTGTTATATTACCTTTTGGAAATATTTTTCATAGCTAAGATCATATTATAATATTATAATCTCCCAGTTACTTAAAAACATGTATTTTCTTTGACGGATAAAAGCTTTTCATGGACATGACTTTAATATACTGCTAACCCACATAATATAAACCAATTATGTAATGCTTGCATGAAATATTTTTTATATAAAGAAACAATTTTAATCTTGGCTCTGCGAGGCAGTATTATTTTGTTTATTTTACAAAAGAAGAATCCGACTTAATGACTAGGTAATTGTGCACTCACTAAGAACATATATTTCCTTTTTGTTGTTGTTGTTGTTGTTTTGAGATGAGATCTTGCTTTGTTGCCTAAGCTGGTCTTGAAGTTCTTGGCTAATGTGATCTTCCTGCTTGGACTCTTGAATAGTTGAGACTACATAAAGACTTCTCTGTGAAAACATCCTTTATTTCTTAATTTTTAGATTGTATGCACTTTAGGAAACTTTCATGAATATGGCTCACATTAGGTTCTGCCTCTGCACAAAAGTATGCTGATTTAGCTGGAGTTAGGGAGGTAGTGAACTGAAAAGTAAAACATGGTCTTTTACGAGACATTGCTGAATAAGTGCTACCAAAATAAAAGGTAATAAAAAGCAAGGCTGCCTTTATATTTTCAATTAGTTTGGACTGCTTATAATATTGTTAGTCTCATGGCCAAAGCCAGAAACCCATTTAATCACATTTTTGTCTAAAGAATACTCATTTTAGGTGCTGTCACCTTTCCTGGAGGATTAGTCAATAAACAGTCAGCTGAAATTCAGAAAAACCACCATAGTTAACCCTTTGGGTATGGCAGATAACCTGACATTTCAATTTTAGAACACTATGGAGTGTTCTAAACTCCTACAAATGCTTCACTTTACTATAGGAGGAAGACTCAACACAGAAACTTGATTTGCTGCTCCTAGCTTGGAATTACTATATGAATAAATACATATTTTGTCATAAATACAGACCTTTTGCACTGCAGTTACACAGAAAACATTTATTTTGAAATTTAAAAAAAAATTCTTTCTTCTCCAAGTTTCTATCATTAAAAAGGATAGCTGGTGCTGCAATGCCCTTTGCCTACTTTATTTACATAAGAAACACCACACAAAGAGACTTAGGCACCACACCACCTAATTTCTCTAAGCTACAGCCATTGATTCTTTGTAAGTTTATTTATTCAAACAGCAGCACAAACAATTCTTTTTTTCTTGGGTCAGCAGCTTGCTGAATTAACATCAATCATCAAAGGAGACTGGCTGAAAGGAAGATGGAAGCCCATTTTCTCAGAGATTGATTTTTTTTAAGCCAAAACACGCAGGCATAAACAGAAGTCTGTTTACCATCAGAAAAGGTTCAATTTGAAAGTCACACCTCAAAACTGGGTACTCACAGAACTACTCAGTTTCCTTGATATCTTAAAAAAATGTTTAAAAAAAAGTCACTTGTTTCTTTTATTAAAGACCTATGAGAGTATGATTACCCTGCTATATAAAGTCCACCTAAATAGGTTAATACAAGGAAAGGGGAGGTTCCAATGGAGAGGGAAGTAGATCAATGTTTATATTTATTTTAATAATTTTCTAATGGCTTTTCTATTCCCTTTACTTCCTTTGATATACCTAGGTGGGAAAAGTTCATCGAAGACTTCTCTGATTAGGGGCTTAAATGTATTTATATAAGTAACTTTAGCATGTTTGAAAGGTAATTTGTTCCACAGGTCTTAGCAAAATTATTCTTTGAAAACCTTGATTTACTTCTTGCTAGAAATTCAGCTCAATTATGTTTTGCTTCCAAGATGGGGGTGGAAGGTTGCTGCTTGAAAATGAAGTCAAAAGGGTCAGTATTCCTGAGATAGCTCCAAGAATTGAAAAAAGTAATTGGTTTATATCCATTCTCCATCCTGATGTGTGGGGGAAATACGTTTCTTTCCTATAGCTTTTAAGATTTATGTAACTTGTGGAATGCATTAGACCAAACATGATGAAGTGCTAGATTTTATTTCTGTAGAATGCAACATATCCTTTATCTTAATATTTTTAAACATTAGCCATATTGTTAAATCAATTTAGGAGAAAATGTAAGATTTTTACAACTTTAGTAGAAGCTCATAAAGAAAGATCAAAAAATAAAAGGTATATACCCCTGTGTCAGTTGGCAGAAATAATCAGTGTTATCATTGAGACAAAATTTATCTCAATCCAGAATTCGGTATCAGTGCCATCAATCACTTTATGTAGAATGACACAGGAGCATTCAATTGTTCTCCAGATGTTAAAAAAACAAGCAAAACAATTAGCTTCTAATTCACAAGGATTATTCTCAAGAATAAAGGTTACTCCTTAGAGGGGGAAAATATACAAATGCCACAAATAAAATAAATAAAAGCCATGAAGAATCTGCATCCAGTAGGAACAATAAAAATCCCTACTACTTAACACTGAGACAGCAAACTTTACGACCAATTTAAAATTTAATTTCTACTTATGCTCATTCTTAGAGCACAAATAGAAAAAGCAAAAAATTTTGTGCTGCAATTATATTAACTACTGTAACTTTTTTTTTAATTTTATTTATTTGTTTATTTCTTGTTTCAGAACCTTTGTTTATTCACTCATTTTTATGGCCAGCTCAGCTCGCCCCAAGGGCAGGGCTGGCACAGCATGTGGTGCCAGGGATCGAACTGCGGTCCCTGAAGCCACCCAAGCTTTCCCAAGCAGGCGCTTTAGACCACTGAGCCATCCCGCTGGGCCCCAACTACTGTAATTTTTGAATAATCTTTTGCTATTCAATGTTGTGTAGTAAGCAATATAAAATCTAGGAGAGCAGAAGCCTGCTTCAAATAATGATCAGCAATGTCAAGTAATTGTGAATATTGTAGCTAACATAATGCCTATACCACTCTAGGAGAAGAACACAGGACTGAAGGAAAGCTTTAGAAAAGGAGCATCAGGCCAACCTCTATGGTGGAATCCATGATAGTGGAATCCGTGGTGGTTAGAAACCTTTCTGGCCACCACGTCACTGGGAGTACACAGAGAAAAAGTAAGTGGTCACTATCAGTCTGACAGGGAGAAATTGACATTATCAATAAAAATGCTTTGGGAGAAAAAGTGGCAAAAGGAACAGAAAGACTTTATAAAATTCTGAAATCAAATTTTCTAAAGTTTTCAAGATGACTTATGTACTTTGAACATGATCATTGATTCCTAACAGCAAAATTTATGTTAGAGAAACAATGGAGTTACAAGAGGAGAAGGTAAAAAATATGGCTAGCTTTCACAAAGCTGTACGAGATCAAGTAAATACTTCAAGGCAAAGACCAAAGCTACTAATGTAATAGGGCTTAAACATTTTAACAAGACAGAGTCCAGGGATTATTTTGAACAGCAAAACACTATCCAGAAAAAGATAAAAAATTTCTAAATGAAAGAAGTATGGGATCAATCAGATAGGAAAAGACACCAGAGCCATCAGAGCTAAACAAGTAATACAAGGTAGAACTTTCACAGGAAGAGATATCCATCACCAAGGACAAAACAAACAAAAGGAGAATGAGGACAGGTGTATCTGACCATGACCTTCAACTAATAAAACAATTTCAAAATAAACATAACCTTGAAAAATTAGTTACTTAGATAATGGGGTCAACATGAGGGAAACAGTTGGAAATAAACTGCATTAAATTATTTCCCTATGAGTGAACACATAATGTAGTAAACTGTGAAAGGGTAATTCCATATTTATATTGTATTTTCCAAGCAGAGTGGGAAATTGAGAATTACTGAACCTTGCTTAAGTTCTTATCCAAATGAGTATGTTTCAATTAGTTAGCTAAGATTTCTCTATGTTTAAGAACTGAAGTCAGTATATGGAATAAAGGAGCAAAATGATCTAAAAAATCGTTATACATAGGATAAATTTAGCTAAGGCTGTTTGTGCTTCTCACATACAACAATAACTTACATATCACAAAGTTGAACTTTTTTTCTCCTGGTATTGGGGCTTGAATTCAGGTCATTACACATGCTAGGCAAGTATTCTACCACTGAATTATGTCCCTCCTGCTTTTTTAATTTTTTTTTTTTTAAATGTTGGCAGGGTTTCACTAAAATGCCAGGCTGCCCTCAAACATGTGAGTCTACTACTTCAACCTCACTAATACCTTAGATTATAAGTGTGAGCTACCACACCCATCTAAGCTCAAATTAAAAATTAAAAAAAAAAAAGCTTATTACTACTGTCAGAAAATTCAGGGCAAAATGGAGACTTATTAAAAAATAATGGAGGTCTGGAGAGATAACTCTGCCACCTAACCACCTGCCTGGAAAGTGCAAAAAAATGGGTTTAATCCTTGGTAGTGAATGCTGTGCCAGTCCAAGAACCCAGGCACATTGTGCCAGCCAGTGGGCCTTCTGGCATATATTTGTAATCTCAATGCTAGGGAGGCTGAAACAAGAAGATCACTGTAAGTCTGAGCTGCATAGCAAAACCCTGTATCAAATACATACATATGTACATACATACATACATACATATTTATTTAAAAAAATTTTTTTAAATAATGAATAACTGAACAACAATTAGGCCTGATGGTACACGCTGGTAATGAGCTACTCGTAAGGCTTGAGGCAGAAGGATAGTAAAATGACAGTTAGCTTGCATGACACCTTGTCTTAGTTATTTTTTACTCATTGCTGGGACAAATAGCCAACACTCAAAACGAAGGAAGAAAAGGTTTATTTAGCTCATAGTTACTGGAGGTTTCAGTCCATATTCGGCTGGCCCAAGGTTGAGTGGAACAGGGCAGACAGCATCCAGTTCATGGTGGTGGAACAGCAACAAAATGGTGACAGAGGCAGCCAACTAAACAGGGCAGCAGGGAGCAACAGCTCTAGTCTGTCGCTCAGGCTCTCTTTATATTCCAATCAGGCTCTTTGCCTTAGGATATCTGCCCTAGACCACACCCATAGTCCCAGCCCTACTCAAACTGATAATCCCATCAGTACTAAAACACATAATCCCAGTGACTCATGAGTCAAGTCTCAATCTATAGAAGTCCCCACCCAATGACTACAGGAGGCTTCCGGGGGGCAACTAGGCATAAACCATAACAGACCTAATTACAAAAAAATGTAAAAATCAAAAGGGCTGAGATGTACCTTAGTGCTAGAGTGCCCCTGAACTGAGTTCTAGGAAGGGGTTGGGGGATTGGAAGATCATGAGTTTTTAATTCTTGTACACCAGTGAACACAGTATAGAATACTAAATAAATAATGTACTTCAGTCAAATTAATGGAAACAAAATGCTGTAAGACAGATATTTCAGTATAAATAAGAAGGTCAGAATAAAGAAAGTAAAACACTCTAGCTAGGGCATGCACCACTTTGTTCTCACAAATACAAACACACACACACACACACACATTTTTGTACCTCAAGTAATAATTTTTATGTGACTTTTTAAGTGCTTTTTGCACTATAAATAATCAACTCCTACTGTGACTATGAGATCTGAACCTCATTCTTTGTACTAAAGAAAATGACAAGGGAAATCACAAAATAAATACTTCAAGAGTGTATCTACTTAGGTAGCACATACATAGCATAGTTTGTTAAAATAATTCATATACTTAGGAAAGGAGTCAAGTTGAACTGACTTTAAAAAACACAAAAGGCAGTAGATGATAAAATGCCTGATCAGAAAATTAAAAAAAATCAGAGAATTATGTTGTTCTCTAGAAGAGTCACTTTGGATCTTTTGTAAAATACAAACTTTTGAATACATTCTAAAAACAATTTAGGTCAGATGGAAAATACAAGAGTGACTAGACAAGTATCCTAATCTCTTAGAGCATAATATTCAGAAAGAACATTGTTGAGAATGAGTATTGTCCAATATCTGGAATATGTCTGATACACAATGGCTACTAAATATTTTTTGGATGGATGGATGGATGGATGGATGGATGACTGCAACTCAGACCTCACTAATTTTGTGATCACTTGCTGGACTGAGCTGCATCAGGTGCCCTGCCCAATGTTTTCCTTAACAGTTGCTAGTTCATGCCGTGGATAATCGTGCCACACAGAGATGACACATTCTTTACTCATTACGCAAGCATAAATAATACGCTGCACTAAAAGTAACAATGGCCAGAAAAAAGAACCAAAAATTGCTGCAAGAGATTTAGAGGCATAAGAAATTGGAGTAAAACTTAAGGGAGATTTCATTTTAACTTAATGACTAAAGTTGTTCCAACAGAGGAAGAAGTATTGAACTCCTAACTACCCAACTCAAATTCTCCTTTTTGAAGCATCTTTTTAGAGGGCTATTTGATGCTGCATCCACCCTTATTCTGATACGTGGAGATTCAGTGTAGGACTACTTCATCTTAGCAGCCCCATCAGGAATGCAGTCTGCTCTAAGTCAAATAGTCTACAGAGTAGAATAATTTGTTCAAACTACAGATAAACAGCTAGTAAATCAGACTTTCCAAAATAAAATCAACTTTTCCTAGTATAGAACTATAGCTTATGTTGTTTCCATATTACACAAGAAAATTACAAAGTAATTAGATACATCCTTAAATAAAATTATGAAGAGAAATCTTTATAAACTGACATACTAAAAAAAATGGCATACTGACATATCATTCTACTTAAAAATAAATTATATCTAGAGAAACAATACTGAGGTATACAGAATGTTCTATATGAAATCTCCTGAATATTATAAAATAAATTACATTTTTTTCCAGAAAATGTTTTTATCTTATCATTTGATAGTGGCAAAACACAACCTCTTGTCTATGGTTCTGATATTATGAATGAGAACCTCAGAATTTCCCTGTACCATTCCTATCTTTCCATAATAGTATACATTCAAATAAAGTGGATATTTATTTATTTATTTATTTATTTATTTTGGTGCTGGGACTTAAACTCTGGATCTTGCACTTGCCAAGCACACACCATGTCTCTGAGCAATGTCTGTGGCAAAATAGATTTTTAATATTGAAATATAAAATATTTCATATATTTTATGAAATCTATCTATCTATCTATCTATCTATCTATCTATATATATACTTTGCAGTTTGCTTAAAGACGTTAAAAGAACATCACTTTTCAGTAACAGCTGAGAAGGGCCCTTGCTTTGTTGCTATAAGTATTTTCAACAATAGATAATTTAAAATATAATTATGAAACCAGGAACTTATGAATCAAAAATAGAGTACTTGTATAACTAACAGGTGACCATACATTTAGGATTTTTAAAAAAATTTAAAAAAATCAACATATGAGGATTTTACATAACATCTTTATTTGGTAAATTTAGAAGACTTAAGATCACTGGAAATATACTATGGATGACAATGTTTTGCTGAGCAAGGCCTGGGCCCATTAGATAGATGGAGTACTAGTGATTCAATCGGGAAAAATCCCCACTCACGTTTCAGTCATCATTTTCTTTTACAAATCAGGTTCCCACAGGAATTTATATATGTGACCATTTATTTAAAGAAAGTACATAATGAAGCAAAGAATAGTAAATAAAGCAAAAATGATACAAAACTAAGCTCAATGAATATCCTTGAGATATAATGAGACAAACACATATATGGAGCTCAAGACACTTTAATTGACACTTACTGGGATTCCACTAGGAGGCAAGGGATTCTATGGACCACTGAACACACTGACCTACAAACTTATACTTATCTCATGCATTGATGGCTGACAGGTTCATACTGAAAACTCCAAAGGGAACTGTAAATGAAGGATTTTGACACTAAGTTCCCTCAAAATGAAAAAGGCTAAGGATTTGCTAAATGGATAAGCAAATAAAAAACAAAAAAGCACCAACAAACCAAAACATTTATCATAAGAAATGAAGTATTAACATACTTTCAAAAACACTTATTTGAACTGCCAATCTAAGTTGAATATTTTCTTACAATATAATATTCTAAGATGCTGCTAAAACGTTCTAGTCCTTTCCCTCTCTGAGTTTCATTACATATAGATCCTGGTACTAAGCATAATGTTAAATATTGCAGTTTTGCCTTTATTAGATTCAGGAACATAAATGGCATCTCACAAAGGATGGTGAATTTTGATCATTATCTCTCCACTCAAGTTGTGTTATCTTCCTGCTGAGAGGATGATCACTAAGTTTTAGCATAAGCCCAAGGTACTTATTATTTATTATACTACATTTTATGGTGGAGAGTAAATAAATAGCATGAAAATGCTAAATTCATTATAGGGACGAACTGTATTCATAAAATGGAGTTCTTTTAAATCAAACCTATGCTGCTAATAGACTATAATAATGCAGAAAACATTCATGGTAATATGGCAGCAATAAAGGGAAGTAGCTAGGTTATCACAGAAACAGTAGAAGGCAAGCATTCTAGGCAAATCACATAAATAGCATTTAAGTGCATTCTAAATATGCCATTTCATGTGCCTGAGTTACAAAATTCATACATTAAAAATAATTATTCTTGGGGCTGGGGAGATAGCTCCGAGGCACAAGTGCCTGCTGGGCAAGTGCAAGGTCGTGAGTTTGAACCCTGGTCCCACAAAAAATAAAAAATAAAAAATAAATAAATAAATAAATAAAAATAAAATAAAAAATAAAAATAATTATTCTTATAGGAAAAGTGAAAATAACACATATGTGACTGCATGAAGAATCTAGCAATCTTGACCCTTCCTACAACTTGTCTTAATTGGCTCTTCTTATATTAAATGTAGATTGGACCCAATATATGTGCATTTGTCTTTTGTATTATATATGATTTACTGTCATTTCCAAGTCTGATTTTTACAGTTTTAAGCTACTTTTTTTGGTGTAACATTTGATAACAAAAGATTTTCTAGTCACCACTCTTTGGGGATTTCCTTTCCCCATTACTCATGTAACTTTTAATCATCCAAAGAAGACTATAGTTCTGCATATTTCCCTTAGAAGATTTAAACTGTGGAGATCTTGAGAGTGACACTAATTCCTTGTTTCTCTCACACTGTGGATCTTAAGGGTCAGACCCCATACTGCTCTACCATCTGCCTGTCCTATGAGATGCTATCCTGACACTACAACTAGAGCTATGAGCATTTTTAAGAAAAGGAATGAAAATGAACTCTTTGGTCAGGGAGACAGTTCAGCAGCATAATAAGCACCTGACTGGCATGTGTAACGTCCAGTATTATAAGGTAGATAGATAGATATAGATAGATAGATAGATAGATAGATAGACAGACAGACAGATGAGAATCGACTCCGTGTCAACTATAATACTTTGTATTTTGACAGGGTATAATACAAATACAAGGAAAAGAACATAACGTGACATAACATAATATTATAGTAATTATTTAAAATCATACTAAAAAGAATTGCCCCATAGGAACTACAATAAATATAATAAAAATGTCAAGGAAAAAAATGTTCCTGTTGTCTCCTTGGACTGGCAATTTTTCTTTAAGTTAATATAATAAATCAGAGATCACAGGAAACAGTACATCAAATATAGAAAGAAAGCCAACGGAGAGCTAGATGCACAGAATGAAGTCAGATGCCTGCACACATGGCAGATAATCCAAATGCAAGCTTATGATGCCACTACAGAACAAAACAGGAAGGGCTACATTCAAGGGCTACATAGAAACAATGAGTGGAACTTTTCAAAATGGAAGAGTAAAGGGAGAAAGGAACAAAGAAAAAATGTACTCAAGAGAAAAATGGAGGCATGAAACTGGCTTTTAAAAATCAAAGTTCAGAAACAAAAGTAAAAGGGAAGTTGGGGAAGTGAGATCCATACAACAGAAATATTTTTGGGAAAAGTGGCTTCTCAGCTATGTACAATAACTTCATTCAACTCTTAAAGGTGATACAGGGCTAGTATACTATATTAGTTACTTTTTACTCGTTGCTGGGACAAATACCTGACACTCAAAATGAAAAAAGGAAAAGTTTATTTGGCTCACAGTTACTAAAGGTTTCAGTCCATATTCGGCTGGCCCAAGGTTGAGTGGAACAGAGTAGAGAGCATCCAGTTCATGGTGGCTGAACAGCAACAAAATTATGGCAGAGGCAGCAAACTGATCATGGCAGCAGAGCAACAGCAACAGCTTGAGTCTGTCTCTCTGTACCTCTTTATATTACGTTCAGGCTCTCTGCCTTAGGATATCTGCCCTAGACCCCATCCATAGTCTCAGCCTTACTCAGATTGATAATCCTATCAGTACTAAAACACAATCCCAGGGATCATGAATCAAGTCTCAATCTGCAGAAGCCACACCTCATGATTGCATGAGGCTTTGCGGGGACAACTAGACATAAACCATACATTCCACCCCTGGACCCCCAAAGTCTCATATATATCCCTTTGTACAAAAGACATTTTAGTCCATCTGGAAGAATTGCCAAAGTCCCAACAGTTTCAGCATTACTGAAAAGTCCTAATTCCAAGTCTCCTCCAAGATCCATGGCAAACTCTCAACTGTGAGCCCCTGTACAATAGAAAAGTTAAACATGTCCAACATTCAAAGGCATAAGATAAACATTAGCATTCCAAAGGTTGCATATAATAGGGGAATACAAAACACTGGGACCAACATATGCCCAAAATCCAGCAGGGCAAACATTAAATCCCATAGTTCCAATTGGAACATCTGAAACAGTCTGCACTGAGTTGTGTGCTCCATGCAGCTCTGTCCCTGAGGTACTCTTGGTGCCAGTTTCCATGGCTTCTCTCTTAGGCTGGCTTTGCTCCCTCTTTGCATGATCCATGTTCCTGGCTTTTCCAAACTTCTGGGGTTTCCAGTGAATAGGCTTCTCACTCTCTGCTTCACACTGCTCTCTCAGGGGCACATTGCATGGCCTCCCAGGCCTTCTTCTGAAATCGAGGTGGAAGCCTTCTTAAACTCAGAACTCCCACATTCTGCATACGCCTATGTGGATGATGCCAAGGGTTGCTGCCAGCTGGAGCACTAGCCGGGCTTCCTTCTTTCTTGGCTGAAGGAGTAACGGGCCTAGATCACTGAGCACTCTGACCCTGATTCCAAAAAACATATTCTCCATGCGGTCGCCATTTTGGAACCTGGTTTGGCCGTTGCCGCCATTCTGGTACTTGGGTCTCTGTGTCTTTCTTCTCAAGGCAAAGCCTTGATCCTTTGCAATTCTGGTGCTGAAAAGGGCAGAGAGCTGCTGATTCTTGTGATGCCCTCAAGCCATCTTTTCAATTCTCTGGTTCCTTCCCAGGAATGGAGATCTTCTCAGCTCCATCTTTTCAATCCACAGCTTTCCTGGTGCTTCCTTTCTAGCCAAACTCATATTTTAAGTCACCCTTCTTAGCTCTCTGCTCTTGATTTTCAACATAAATCTGGCTAAAAGCCACCAACAACAATCATGCCACCACCCCAATAGATTGCTGCTTTGAAATATCTCTTGAAAGATTAATCAGTCTCCCATACTTAATCTCAGTCTTAGGCAAAGTCTCTGGGCACGAGCAAAAGTCTGATAGACTTTCAGCCAATCCATAGCTCAAATCATCTGGAGTCCAATGACCAATTCTGTCCTGTTTCCCAGCAGAAACCTCACCAGCCTGGTCTTTATTGCCAGGATTCCTATCACCATTTTGGTCTGAGATCTGACCAGAATCTCCCAAGCTGAACAGTCGAAGCCATTCTAGTGCTTTACTTTTAGGCGACATCTCTGAACCTTTCCTATCTCTTCCTGTAAGCCATTCCCAAAAGCTTGTAATCCACATTGTCAGGCATAGTCACAGCAACGACCCCACTCCTGGTACCAAATTCAGTATTCGTTACTTTTTACTTGTTGCTGAGACAAATACCTGACACTCAAAATGAAGGAAGGAAATGGTTTCAGACGATATTTGGCTGGCCCAAGGTTGAGTGGAATAGAGCAGAGAGCATCCAGCTCCTGGTGGTGGAACAGCAACAAAATGGTGGCAGAGGCAGCAAATCGATCAGGGCAGCAGAGCAACAGCAACAGCTTGAGTCTGTCTCTCTGTAGCTCTTTATAGTACATTCAGGCTCTCTGTCTTAGGATATGTGCCCTAGACCACACCCATAGTCTCAGCCTTACTCAGACCGATAATCCCATCATTATTAAAACACAATCCCAAGGATCACGAATCAAGTCTCAGTCTATAGAAGCCATGCCTCATGACTGCATGAGGCTTTGGGGGGACAACTAGACGTAAACCATAATGAATACTTATAGTTCTACTTTTCCTTCCATTTAAGAGGATTCTTTATGATACCAATTCCAAAAAAACAAAATATGGGATTAAAAAATAAAAGTCTAGGAATAGGTAAGTGTTTGGCTCTTTTACCTCAACTGCTGAGATAAGAGGTACAGATATTGTCTCCATGCCTGCTCCTCTGAAATATGTCTTGGTAGGCTTAGGGAGGGCAAGATGGTGGCAAGGACAGAAAGGTAGGAGGAAATGGACACAGCTGAAAAGTTCTGGCAGGTCAATGTTGAATAATGTCAGTGAATGGTAATTTTGTGAATCTGAGCAAGTAGTTCATTTATTTGCCACTCTTCATTATAGAAATGATTATACGGCAACAATTATTTGCTAACACCTGGGATTAACAGAGGCCCTATTTTACAGGTGTGGAGATTTCAGGTGAGTAAGGAAGTTGTCCAGAGATGGAGAGCTGGCAAGGACAGAATTCTGATCTAAAGAGGTTTCCAAGGATTCCATAGCTGTGATAAATTACCAAAGCTACTTAGCAGAGTCTTCACCTAAGCAATCCACAACAAATCTTGTAAATTCTTAAAAACCCACTCCATCAGTTTTTTATAATTTCAATGGTCATAACTAAATCAAGTGTGACTTTGAATGATCAAAAGTCAAAGTAGTTAATCTCCAGAAAAATCTACCAAAATCACATTAGAAACGCAAGTCTTAAGAAAAACAAGCTTTCTACCCCTACCACAAAACTTCACAGCTACAATGCCAAAGTACTAAAGAAAATAATTTCAAGAAAGTAAAATGTTAAGATACAAAACAGAGTAAGAGATAATATTATTTATAGTTCCTGTAAGTATTCCTCAGAAATGAGAATGATATTTCTGCATATCTTTCAAGAAGCTCCAAGTGAACCAAAGTGATTCTCAAAGGATTCTTCCCAGTGTTCTAAAGGATTTTACATTTTACATTTCAGTTCAACCTTAATCATCCTCTAAACCCAAATAATGATGCATTTTACTGATAATTCCTATATTTTAAATAAAAATATTTAGAAGATTCAGGGGCAAAAAGATATCTTCTTGTGTGCTAACTATAATGTAATATTTAATAGAACATTTAATGGTTCTTCATTTACTGTGGTGTATGATTATGTAGTTTCTGAAGTCCTACTTTGAACTTCCTAGATTTGTTACTAAACCATGAACTCTGACTTCTCAAAAGAGCAGTTTCCCTTCTACCCTCTTCTCCCATTATGTACACAAGTACCCTAATCTAGGTATGACCTTAGCACTATTCTGCCCCCGCCCCAATGAGGTCACCAGGCACTTCCAGGTAAGGCTCTAGCCTTGCATTCAGGCAGCCCAGTGACCTACACAGACCATCTAGAAGCTCTACTTATGCACTGACAGAAATATACCAAATATCTGCTTGTACCACTGCGGACTCTGTGGCCCTTCAAGAGCAATTTGTTTTGCTCCTTTGGGAGACCCATTTCTGTGTGCTGATAGAGGCAGTGGGAAAGATGAAGATGAATACCATTTTGTCCCAAGAAAGGAAACTTACAATGTGCCTTAATGACTACTGAGGGAAGTGGAAGAGCAAAGAATACAGTGAGAGGTTAGAAAAGGAAGAACAGTTCCATCAGGCATAGGAAAAAGGCTCTAACTCCTGCCCTCAGGTTCCTCTTCCTCCCTCAACTTCCTATGCCACACTCCAGAATCACTGTTCTACACATAATATATCCTGCTTCTCACACCACTGATCCCTAGAAACTTGTAAAATGCTGTTCTTCTAGAGAAAAAACCTGTGACACAGGTATTAGTAATCATCTTTAAAAATGGTAAGAGAGATATTCTCATGCTCAAAAATAAGAAGCCTGGACTAGATGGATCTCTATTAAGATCCTCTCTGCTTGACCTATTCTAAAACGTCATGAGCTCATTCTGAAGTCTCAGTAGGATAAAATGTATTCCTAGAATCTCAAGTCAAATCATTCCAAAGACATACAACTTTCATTTTAGTCAAATAAGAGAAAGTTGTAGGGACAAGCACTACAGATATATTAAAAAACTATTTGTGGATTTTTGTACCAAATGAGATTATTTGAGGGCCAGCCAGATAGCTCAGTGGACTAAAGTGCCTGCTTAGGCACAGGGACTGGTGTTTGATCTGCTGTGTGCTGTCTAGGCCCCATCCCCAGGATGCACTGAGATGGCAACTGAGAATAGGTTAAAAATGAGCCAGAGGAATATACTATAAATTATCCACAAGTAAAAAACTATATTGCTTTGACATTGAAGGGGTCTGTAAGCTTTAAAAATAGGCCAGTAACTGTGAACTTGACTTAAAGATGATCACAGAGTGGTCTACAACATAAATATATCTTTCCATTGGACTTATACTCCTCAAACACACTTCCGAGAAAAATAAAGGTTTTGTATGTTTTTTCATACATAGATTTAATGACTTTTATTCCCCTGTCTATATTCATTATATTTTTTTCACATAAAATTTTCAGATTTAACCTACATAGGGCTTGTGTAGTATGTCTAATTTCAGTCAAAAATCACTTCCTACATGTCAGAGAGTATGGAGAACGGAGGCCCATCAGTAACAACATTGTTACTAAGGTTGAAACATCCTTAATCCTATTAGGGGACAGACAGATGAGAAAACTATAAAGAAAAGTACAACCAATGGATTTTTGGGCAGGTGGAGATGGGAAAATAGTAAAAAGTATTTGATACTATAGGGTATTTTTAATTTATTTTACAGTAAGTGTTATTTATGTGAAAGTTTATAACATACTAACTGTTTTGAAGTAGATAACTTCTGATCAAGCATTATCTCATACTTACTGTGTAGAAAATCAAAAGCCTTGTGGTTTTTATAGCCTCTGCTTCTACCTAGACCTATGATCATAAAACAATCACCTGGCCTCAATGTCCCATTCAGCTGATGTCTTAGTTACTTTTTACTTGTTGCTGGGACAAATACCCAACACCCAAAATGAAGGAAGGAAAGGTTTATTTAGCTCACAGTTATTGGAAGCCATACTCGGCTGGCTCCAAGGCAGAGAGGCACATGGCAGAACACAACAGTTCACGGCAGCAGAACAGCAACAATGGTGATAGAGGCAACAGAACAACCAGGGAGTAGAGAGCAACAGTGTGAGTGTGTCTCTGTTTCCCTTTTTAAATTACATTAGGCTCTCTGCCTTAGCTTATCCACCTCAGGCCACACCCATAGTCTCAGTAATACTCAGACCATAATCCCAACAGTAGTACAACATGTAATACCAGTGGATCATTCAAGTCTCAAACTCTAGAAGTCCCCACGCATGATTGCATGAGGCTTTGCGAGGACAACTAGATATAAACCATAACAGTTGAATACAGGGGCAGACCAGGTGAATACTGATCACTTAAAAAGTAGTCTCAAGCATAAAAATACCTTATATTTCTCAAGTATTACCATAAGCATGGGAAGGTACTATTCTATTTGAAGAAAAAAACAGATTCAAAGAATGACTAGATTATATTTTTAACATCTGTTCTGGGAAAGTTGTGCTGTCTAACCAAAATATACTCTAGTGTTATCAAGTACATGGTGAAAATTATCTATGCTGTTCACTCTTTAAAATGTGTTCTAAAAAACAAAACTCAAAGATATAGTCTATAACATGTTTGTGATTCATAGAAGCTCAGAAAATGTGGTAGATGTTATTTGCTTCTAGACATTATATATCTTGTGTATTAAACTCTTTAGAAGTTAGGAAATAAAATGTTTTACTTAAAAACAAAAAGCATATTAGTTAATTTATTTAATCATTATTAAAATTGGTCTACTATCTGGGAATGGCGTTGCATGTTTGTAATGCCAGCACTTGGAAGGTTGGGCAGGAGGATCCTTGTGAATTTGAGACCAGCCTGAGCTACAAAGTGAGCTCTAGGCCAGCTAGAACTGCATAGCAAGATCATGTCCTAGAAAGATGGATAGAAGGAAGGAAGGAAAAAAGGAGGGAAAGGAAAGGAAAGGAAAGGAAAGGAAAGGAAAGGGAAGGAAAGGGAAGGAAAGGAAAGGAAAGGAAAGGAAAGGAAAGGAAAGGAAAGGAAAGGAAAGGAAAGGAAAGGAAAGGAAAGGAAAGGAAAGGA
>PVJA010026526.1:6991-29680 GCA_004027025.1 Myocastor coypus
AAAAAAAAAAAAAAAAAGATTTTTAAAATGAAAGCCAAGCCATATAAACAATTTTGTGGGCCCGGCAGGATGGCTCAGTGGTCTGGAGCGCCTGCTTGGGAGAGCTTGGGCGGCTTCAGGGACCGCAGTTCGATCCCCGGCACCACATGCTGTGCCGGCCCAGCCCTCAGGGTGGGCTGGGCCGGCCATAGAAATGGGTGAATGGACAGATAAAGGTTCTGAAACAAGAAATAAATAAATAAATACAATAAAAAAAATTTTTTTTTTTGTCTTTTTTTTTGAGACAGGGTCTCGCTATGCAGTTCAGGCTGGCCTTGAGCTCACTTTTGTGACCCAGGCTGGTCTCGAACTTGCACCGATCCTCCTGCCTCAGCCTCCCGAGTGCTGGGATTACAGGCGTGAGCCACCACGCCCGGCTTAAAATAAAAAATTCTTAAAAAAATTTTTTTTGTACTTTCCCCCCACTTAACATGAAGTCATGGGCATTTTCTGACATTACCAAACATTTTGCTGTCACAATCCATAATGACCGAATTTATCAGAATAGATTCATCCCAATTTCTGTAGCCACACCCTGATTGTTGAGTATGCAAGAGGTTTACAAAATTCTCATGCCACAAATACTGCCATAAATACCTTTTTTACTCAGGTTTTTGCCTCTGTCTTTAATTATGTTGTAACAATGAATGTCTGCTAATGGAATACTACATCAAAGCATTCAAATTCTTTTAAAAGAGATAGTATCTATGTTGCCTGCATTGGCCTCTAATTCCTAGGCTGCAGAGATCCTACTGCCTCAGCCTCCTGAGCAACTGACACTGCAGGTGTATGCCACTATACGTGGCTTGAATATTTTCAGATAGATAACTAGCCGCCCCCCTCCTTACCCATGGTTTTACTTTCCACTGTTTCAGTTGTTCATGGTCAACTATAGCCTAAAACTACTCATACTGGGTTTTGCTTCTTTCAAGAGAAAGACCACCCTCACATAACTTTTACTATATCATTATAGTTGTATTTTATCACTAGTTAACCTCACACTGTGCCTGATCTATAAATTACACCTTGTCATAGATTTGTACATGTGAGAAAAAATAAACTATGACGACTTCAGTCCTGAGCGCAGTCTGGGACACCTGCTGGGGGTCTTGAAACGCACCCTTCCCGGCGAGGCCGTTTGCAGGCACATGCCTGCACAATCCTTGTGGCTTAGGCTCCTCCCAGAAAAGCGTGGGACGGTGTGGCTGCTGCGCTGGAGGCTCAGCATGGGTGAGGAGTGTCTCCCTGGTTCAGAGGAGCAGAGCTGGGTGGAGAGATTTACCTAAGTAGGTCAGGCATGATCACGTGACTTGCTGGGACTCGGCCCTCCTGGATCTTCCCCACTCTGGTTTCTAGACAGAGCCTTGTGCTTGCCTGTCATGTGTGAGGCTTTGGATTCAGTCCCACCCCACTCCCTGCCCCCAGATAGACAGATAGATTGGTATTGGGGTGTTTTGTTTTTGTTTTGAGACAGGACCTAAATATAGCTCTGGCCAGTCTCAAACTTGTGAGACTCAAACTCCTGCCTCAGCCTCCAAAGTGTTGGGATTGCAGGTGTGCAGCGCTGGGCTCAACATATTATCAAAATGTAAAAACAAAGTGGTGATACAGCGATGCATGGCTCCTTAAGAAACATGAACACCAAGCACCTCCTGCTGGGCAGACCGGACAGCGGGGCTCCTCCACCACCTGCAGTATGGAGCAGGTCCTGGACAGCGATGAGGCTCTCTCAGCCTCTGGATGAGCGCTGGGCCCTGGCCCTCCACCTCGCTTGGATGAACCAGATCCTCTGTGCTCTTGTGAACCAGGCTGGGGAAGCAGCGCACACACCCACACTCCAGCACCACCTTGGATGCCCGGCTTTTGCCACCCTTGCCTGGAGCCTCTCGTCCTCCACTTGTTGTATATGACACTGGCAAAGGTCAAAGTCCTGCCTCTGTCGCGCCTCGTGAGTGCTATTCTGAGTCACTGCGGTGTGTCACTCCACAGGGGCACATGCTCTGGGAAATGCACCCCTGGGCATTTTGTCCTTGTGCAAATACACATGGCAGCATGAGAGGCTTCTGTGTAGGATTTTTTTTTTTCTGGCTCAGGCTTCCTTAAGGGAGGGTTTGGGGATCGAACTGCCGTCCCATGTGCCTGACTGGATTGCTCACGCAGGCACTTAAATCACTGAGCTAACCCGCAAGCCCCCAAGAGCTCTGTCTAGAGAACACACTGCACTGCTCCATGGTGCACCCCCCACCACAGGAGGACGGATCTAAAACAATGTAGACCATGGGGCAGGGCGGGCTCATGGACCCGTGGCACTGCTGGTCATGGCCCACTGCCGCATTATTCAAAACTGTCAGGGCCAAGGGTGCCCTGAGCTATGAAGCAGTCAGGGCTGTGTCACCCGGCCATGGGAATTTCCAGTCCTGTTTTCACCTTTAGGGGTCCACTGTCACATATGTGGTCTGTCCTGCATTGACAACAACTCTGATGCAGACCGAAAATACCTGTAATTTTTACTAGTGATAAAGTCTCTATGGTTTGGCTGGAGAGGTAGCTCAGTAGTCTAAGCACCTGCCTGGCATGCACAAGGACCCAGATTCAATCCCTGGCACTTCAGGCCAGCCCTGTGCCAAGCTAGCTAACAAAACTAGGTGTGGTGGTAAATGTCTGTAATCCCAGGCCTGGGAAGGCTGAGATAGGAGGATCACTATGAGTCTGAGCTGCGTAACAAGACCCTATACCAAACATAAGTAAGTAAATAAGTAAATAAATAAATAAATAAATGATTTTAAAATTCATTTGTAAAAAGTCTCTATGGTTTGTTGCTTATCCTTACAATGAAAACAAACAATAAATTTCATTGAAAGGCTTAGGAAAACAAACATCAGCCAGGCATAGCTGTGTGTTTCTGTAGTCCCAGCACACTGAGAGGCAAAACAGTTACAAGTTCGAGCCCAGCCTTGGCAATTTGGTGACTTGTGGAAACCCTGTCTCTCGCAATAAAAATAAATGGCTGAAGACGTACCTCTGTGCGAAGGCCCTGGGTTGTTTAAGGAGAAAAGAGGGGTGAAAAGGGATGAGAAGGGAGGAGAGAGGAAGAGAGAAGGCTGGGAATATATTGTTCTCATTCAAGTTCTCAGGGTGGCCCAGCAGGATGGCTCAGTGGTCTAAAGCGCCTGCGTAGGAAAGCTTGGGTGGCTGCAGGGACCACGGTTTGATTCCCGGCACCACATGCTGCGCCAGCCCTGCCCGCAGGGCAGGCTGAGCCGGCCATAAAACAAATAAACAAATAAAAATTCTGAAACAAGAAAAAAAATAAAATAAAAAATTTAAAAATTAAAAAAAATAATTCAGTACATATATTTCTTTTTTAAAAAAAATATTGCTTATTTGGTACAGGGTATCACTATGCAGTTGAGACTCGTGGTGATCCTCCCATCTCAGCCTCCCCAGTGCTGTGATTACATATGTGCACCACCATGCCTGGTTTTTGCACCTTCCAGGGCTGGCACAGCATGAGATACCAGGGATTGAACTTCGGTCCTTGTGCTTGCCAGGCAGGCACTTAGACTGCTGAGCTATATCCCTAGCCTCAGTACATATATTTCAAGCTAGAGAACCAAAATACTTCCCTGTTGTGATTTTCTGGTGTCAGTGCCAAAAGAAACGACGAGAAACCCGATGGATTTAGCTCAGAGGACTCACTGAGATTGTCTCTCTTGAAGTGAGCCGGGACCCACAGAAGGATATTACTTTCATTGAGTACTCAAGGACAGGCTAAGGAATTTGCATAACTGCTTTGGGGAATACAGACTAGAGATCACTACCTCTTTTACCATTTACCTAAGGTTAGGTTAGTACAAATGCTAATTGAAAGCATTCCAAGCAGGGGAGGAGACAACCAGTAACATCCCAGGCAAGGGAAGAGACAACAATCAAGGAGCCATTAGAATAACCAGGTTATCTGCCTCCTTGAATCCAGGTTTCCGGAATCCCCTACAGTAACCCCCTACAGCTGTCCTTGGGCTTTATTGTTCTCTACTTAAGATGCTCGGTCCTTATCTCTACACCTCCCTTATATCTCAGCAAAATACTCTCAACATGCCTAACCCAAACACCATTATTATATCTGTAAAACCTAACCCTAATTTCTCCAAGTTCAAATTTCCAACCTGTCACAAATGATCCACACATGTTTTTGCTTGAATCACATCTAAATGTGGCATTTGATTGCTAGGTACCCTAAATTTGTTTTAAGTTAGAGATCCCCCCCCCACTCCTCCCTCTGCCTTCTTTGCTTTTTATTTATTTGCTAAAGGAAGTATGCTGCTCACTCAGTTCAGTTTCCTACAATCTGGGATGTGCCGACCACAGGCCTACAGGGTCTCACTACGCAGATCGGATTCGTAGTGATCCTCCTGTTTTCAGCCTCCCAAGCACTGGGATTATAGGTGCAACGCCACAACCAGTCTCATTCACCCCTCAGCGCATCCTGGGGGCAGGGCTGGCACGGCATGCCACTGGGGATCAGACCCCAGTCCCTGCACCTGCCTAAGCAGGCCCTTTAGTCCACTGACCTGTCCAGCTGGCCCTCCTGTGTGTGGTTCTCTAAAAGTTGATAACTGTGGCTGGAGTTAGTGACTTGGGCAGGATGTAAGGCCAGTGAGTCCACAGGTGGAGCTTCGTGTCGCAGGAAGCTGGAGGACAGCCGGCTGTCTCTCCGCTGTTTCCTTTGTGAGCAGCGACAGCCCCCTTGGACACCCATGATTTCCTGCAGGGTTGCATTGTTACTTATTTGATAGCTGCAATATTTTGATAGCGAATCTTGTTCCTGCCCACAGTCTGGCTCTACGGAGATTCAGGCTGCGTACAGAAGGCAGTTCACACCATGTGCTTTGCTTTTGCCTGTTGCTTACTTATTCTGAAAACAGCAAACAGTGCAGGGCAGGAGTGGGAAGGGAGGGGAGACCAGGACAGGGTCGCCTGGTGGCAGCAGTATGGCTACGCGAGGCACAAGGCTTCATGCCATATCATTCACTTACGAAACTCCAATGCAAAGATTAAAATAAGGCTTTCAAGCCGGGCGTGGTGGCTCACGCCTGTAATCCCAGCACTTGGGAGGCTGAGGCAGGAGGATCGGTGCGAGTTCGAGACCAGCCTGGGCTACAAAAGTGAGCTCAAGGCCAGCCTCAACTGCATAGTGAGACCCTGTCTCAAAAAGACAAAAAAAAAAAAAAAAAAAAATAAGGCTTTCAAGACAATGGCAGCAGAACAAGAAGCCAGGGCAAGGGCCTTGTGACCACGGCCACGTGGCTCTGCTGGCCTCTCCCAGGAGCCTGCATCCCAAGGACCTGGAGAGACACAGTATGAGCTGTGGACGTGAGCAGCCTTGGCCATTTTGTTTATTAAAAATTATTATTTATTTACATTTATTGTGTTTTTTTTTGTTTACATATTTGGTACAGGGTCTACAGGGTCTCACTATACAGATCAGACTCAACAGTGATTCTCCTATTTTTAGCCTCCCAAATGCTGGGATTACAGGCAGGTGCCACCATGCCCAGTCTCAATCGCCATCTCAGCATGCCCCACGGGTCCAGGCCTGCATGGCACACCGAGGATTGAACCCCATTGCTGTGCTCCGCCTGAGCAGGCTCCTTAGTCTGCTGAGCTATCTAGCTGCCCCTTGCCTTGACTATTTTAATTGTAAATGAAAAAACAGGTGAGATTAATTTTCATACAAGTTTATGTAACCCAATGTATCAAAAAATAGCATATCAACATGCAATCTATATTAAAACTCACAAAGATATATGCCTTCTTTCCTTACCATGCTCAAGTCTTCCAAATCCCATGTATATTTTATATGTACCGCACATCACAGACCTGGGGCTGTAGCTCAGTAGTGCAGCTCATGCCTAGCACATGTGAGGTCCTGGGTTCAATTCCCAGTACTGCAAAAAAAAAAAAAAAAAAAAAAAGAGTTCATTGCATTTTGAGGATAAGTGACCTTTTGGTTGCAGTAAAGGGCCACTGCTTGGTGGCCTAACCCTGGCTGCTAAAATAGAAATATCTACTATTTATTGGCAATCACAGTCACATCACATGAGCTAGCTGGTTGGCACCAGAATTTCTGCAGGATGGCTATATGCTACTTCGTTGCAATTTTACCTTGGAGACAGGGTCTCACTATGTAGCTCAGACTAGTCTTGGACTTACTAGGTAGTCCAGGGGGGTCTCAAACTCACAGCAATCTTCCTACCCTAGGCTCCCGAGTGCTGGGATCACAGGCATGTGCCGCCACACCCAGCTCCTCATTTGGCAGCTTATTACTCTAAGAACACACATCTCTGATTCAGGAGGGTCCCTGTGGGGAGCAAGAACACTACAAGAAGACCGGGTCAAGTATGTTTTACTTTCCCAGCTGGTCCCAGCTAGGGCTTATTTCACAGAATGTACCAGCCTGCCACATAGTGGTGAAAAAAGAAATTACAGGCTGCTTAAAAACATTTACTTGCTGGGCGTGGTGGCACACGCCCGTAATCCCAGCACTTGGGAGGCAGAGGTAGAAAGATGGGTGCAAGTTTGAGACCAGCCTGGGCTACAAAAGTAAGCTCAAGGCCAGCCTGAACAGCATGGCGAGACCCTGTCTCAAAAAGACAAAAGAAGAAAGAAAGAAAGAAAGAAAGAAAGAAAGAAAGAAAGAAAGAAAGAAAGACGTTTACTATTATAACATTTGACACAGCAAAAGAATAAAACATAATGCAACACAAAATGAACACTTGCAAATTTGCCAAGCAACATAAACTTTTTTAAAGTCAGAGTCTTGCTCTGTAGTACAGGCTGGTCTTGAACTCGCTGTATAGTCCAAGCTGTCCTTGATCTCCGGGTGATCTTCCTGCCTCAGCCTCCTGAGTGCTGGGATTATAAGCATGTGCCATCGTGCCAAGCTGCGCCTTTCCTAGGTTACTCTGTCACCAAAGGTTCCCCGGCTTTCCAGGGCCCCTGCTGAAAAGACTTATTTATTTATTTATTTATTTATTTATTTATTTATTTATTGAGACAGCGTCTTGTTATACAGTTCAGGCTGGCCTTGAGTTCATTTTTGTAGCCCAGGCTAGTCTCGAACTCTCACTGATCCTCCTGCCTCAGCCACCAGAGTGCTGGGATTACAGGCGTGTGCCACCACACCCGGCTCCTGCTGAAAAGATTTAAACCATACTCCGAGTTAATTTGCCCAATACTGAAGGAAAGGTACTGAAAACTGAATTTGGAGCTAAGAACCAAGAGGCTGACCACTGGCACACCAAGCAGCACACCAAGCACCTCCTGTCCCCGCCGCCTGAGTGCTGGGGTTACAGATGTGCCCCACCAGGCCGGCAATAATATCTTTCATAAAGAGGCCCAAACAACCAGAAGTTTCTTCCTGATCTCTCTAAACACCTATAAAGGTACCTCTAGTTAAATGTCAGCTGTTCACCACAGTTAGCATATTAAACTTTTTATTCATTTATGTTATGGCCTGCTCAGCTTGCCCTGGGTGTGGGGCTGGCACAGCATGTGGTGCTGGAGATTGAGCCATGGTCCCTGCTGTTGCCTAAGCTTGCCTAAGCAGGCGCTTTAGACTGCTGAGCTATCTCACCAGCCCCACAGTTAACGTATTAGATTTAAATCATACTAAAGACATAGTAAGCCAGGCGTGGTGGCGCACACCTGTAATCCCAGCACTTGGAAGGCTGAGGCAGGTGGATTGGTGCGAGTTCCAGACCAGCCTGGGCTACAAAAGTGAGCTCAAGGCCAGCCTCAACTGCATAGCGAGACCCTGTCTCAAAAAGACAACAAAAACAAACAAAAAACCCCAAACTGCGGGCTAGGGAGATAGCACCATGGCACAAGTGCCTTCCTGGTAAGTATAAGGTCGTGAGTTCGAACCCCAGTCCCACAAAAATAAATAAATAAGACATAGTAAAGTTCATTGCATTGCAGAGAAAATGTTGCAGACCAGCATGGCGGTGAACATTTATAATCCCAACCTCAGCACTCAGGAGACTGAGGCAGGATGATCCTCGCAAGTTTGAGGCCAGTCTGGGATATATATTGAGTTCAAGGCCAGGCTGAACTGCATAGCAGGGCTGTGTCTCAAAACAAGGGCCGGGGATGTAGCTTAGCAGTGCAGCACCTCCCTGGCAAGCACAAGGCCCTGAATGTAATTCCTGATAGCTGTAAGTGTCCAGCCTGGCCTGCCTCCCCAGCCCCCAACCTGCTGTCCAGCAGAAGCACTGCTCTGCAGGGACCTCAGCTCAGACTAAAGACACCCCAAAACTGGACACTTTACAGAACTCAAGCCACTGAGATGCAAGATCAGGATCTTCTTGCCCCGCATTCCCTGCCTTTTCCACCTCTGTAAAAGGAACACACTTCTCTTTGTTTGGGGCAGAAACTCTTACTGCTTTAGGCACAGTAAATACTATGCCATGTTGCCACTGTCCAAGTCTGGTCTCTCTCATTTATGTTACAGAAGCAAAAAAGAAAAACAAGGCCAGGCGTGGTGGCTCACGCTTGTAATCCTAGCACTCGGGAGGCTGAGGCAGGAGGACTGGTGTGAGTTCGAGACCAGCCTGGGCTACAAAAGTGAGCTCGAGGCCAGCCTCAACTGCATAGTGAGACCCTGTCTCAAAAATACAAAAAAAAAGAAAAAGAAAAACAAGAGGGAACTGGGAAGATACTTCACGTAGCACTGGTCCTGGAACCTGGTGTGGTAGAGCACACTTGTAATCCCAGTACCATGGGGAGGCTGAGACAAGAAGATCACTACAGTCTGAGCCGCATAGCAAGACCTATATCAAATAAATAATTGTTTAAAAAGATAAATAAAAGGCCAACTCAAAACAAGAAAACCATTGTAGTAGAATAGGCCCTTTTACATAACTTACGTCTCCATAATTTTACTAACAAATTAGTAGAAAGATTTCTGTTGATAATAACTTTGCCAGTATGGATTTTTATTCCTATGTCAAGAGCTTAGGGCTGGGGATGTAGCTCAGTGGTGCAGCGCCTGCCTAGCAAGCACAAGGCCCAGAGTTCGATTCCCGGTACCAAAAAACAAAAAATAGTAAAAAAAAAAGAGCTTATGCAGGAACGAACTTCGTGAGTGTTAGTGTCTGCGCGTTGCCAGGCTTCCTGCGTTAGTCTTCAGGGGAAAGAAGTGCTTTGCATAAAGGCCTGAGAGCCGTGCTACCCACTGCTGGTCTGCTGGGACTGGGCTGGCCGTGACTCCCAGTTTCCATGGAATCATCTGCCAGGAAGTGACAGTGGTATTGTCCGAGCCAGTTGAGGCACTGCAGGAAGCCTGGGTCCTGCACGCACCTTGTTGTGGTGGCCCAGCAAGTGTCTGCTGACTGCAGGCCCCTGGATGCTGAGGCCAGCCCATTGTCCAGCTGGGAAAAGGACCCAGCTTGGACCTCTGAGTCCACAGGAATTATGACTGCTTCACAGGGGAGCCTGTGGCCACAGAATGAATAGTTCATGGGAAGCCAGACAGGGAGGTGGAACTTGATTCCTAGACCAGCCATGCATTATGTACAGACAGTCCTGGCCTTATCCTGCCCTCAGGACAAAAGTCTGGGCCCAGCAGAGACCAGGGAAGAGCATAGGAGCAAGAGAAGGGTGAATAGGGAACGGGAGAACAAACTAGCTTAGAGCTTCACGTGGAACCACAAGGATGGGCTGCTTCTGGGGCCGGGAGCTAAATGATCACCTTGACTCACAAGGGAACACCACTGCTATGGCCACCGGGCCACCAGCCCAGAAGCTGGCTCTCTTGACTCCTTCTATGAAACAGAGCACCTGAAAATTGTAAATTGGGCTTAGTGGCACACACCTATAATCCCAGCACTTGGGAGACTGAGGCAGGAGGATCTCAAGTTCGAGGCCAGCCTAGGCAACTTAGTGAGGTCCTGCCTCAGAAATTAAGAAAGTAATTAAAAAGGGCTCGGGATATAGCTCAGTAGCAGCGCACCTCTGATCTCGTGTGGTCGCTCCTCTATATTTTTCTCCACATTCATCTCTGGCCTGAATTTACAGCTATCGACTCAGATTCTTACTTCTGATCCCGTCTAGTACACAAGTCCCCAGTGGTCCCTCCTACTCTCAAGTCAAAAGTTTCTCCATGCCAGCTGCTGGCTGCTGGCCAACCTGTCCTTTCTAACTCAGACTACGGTGTTACTGGAGCCCGGCAGGAAGTATATGGGATATGAGGATCCAGCGGCTGGGGGTGCACAAAGCACGTGGAGCAGGTGCAAGTCATGGGCTCCTATGTGGAAGAGACAGCACCCCCAAGAAACACCAAAATAGGCTGTGCTGGGATGGCTCAGTGGCTCCCTGGTCCTCCTCGGCCCATGCTGAAGCTGGTCCAGTCCTAGCAGGTGGCCAGCATCCCTGGGACTATAAAGTTCTAGAGGAACAAGGTACATCTCACCTTAAGTTGCTCAGCATGGCCACAAGGTGCTGCAGCCTCTCCAGGGTGGCTACATATATGGAGTTCCTCATGTAGCTGAAGATACAGGGCTGGGTGCTGGGGCTCAGGGCCGGGAGAAAGGCCAAGAGCTGGACCTCTGTGATTCCACAGGCCCACGAGTGTAGGGTGGGCAGTGTGGCTGAAGTGTCACACAGGAGAAAGCGGAGGGGATGAGATTAGAAAGAGCGGGGCTGATGCCACCCAGAGCCAAGTGTTCCAGGTGTTTGAGGCTTAGACGCTGCAGCAGCTGCTTCAGGTCAGAGTGTGAGGGTGGGCGGTAAACTGAGGACGGCTTCTCCAAGGGGGACACCAGGCACCTGAGCACCTGGTCCAGGGGCCTTCTGGGAAGGAGACAGAGTCTGTATAAACCTCCTGCAGATGGCAACACTCAAGGAACTCAGAGGTAATTGAGGTGACCAGCTGCTCTCTCCTCTCTGGGGAACCAGTGGCGGGCACAGAGGTGTCAGAGAGAATTAGTTTACAAAGATTTCACATCTGGCTCAGGTAAGGGGCAAAATGAGCCAAGGCAGAGAACTTCCAGTCATGGCCCATGCTCACCTCCCACACAGAACCAAGGTGCCACATTTCCAGGACTGAGGTGATCTTTTGAAAGCTCCTGGCTGGAAGCCACAGCTTTGTATATAATCCATCTGTCCCAGGCCTTTCCTCTCCTAGGCCTGCTGGAGGAGGAAGGATTGAGGAAGAGGAGGAGGAGCCAGGAGCAGACCAAAAATCACCTTGACAGGCTTGTGTTTTGCTATTCTTGACCCAGTTGGCTCTGTTTTTCTCCTCCTGGTGGCTCCTGAGGTGCGGGCTTCCGACTGGGTTCCAGCGAGACGCTCCAGAGGTTCTGGCGCATGGCCTGCAGATCTAGCCTTGCTGTTTCAACCTCCTAGAGCAATCCTGCTGGCCCAGCAGCACAACAAGCCCGTGCTTGTGACATCTTTTTCCCTCTCCTGGGAATCCAAAGTCTCCAGGCTTATCAGGCTCACCAGGGCTCCCGCGGGCAGGAGGGAAAGGGCCAGGACCACCCCCTGGCCTTCAGGACCTCAGCGTGTCCCCTGCAAAGGCCTCCGTGGACATCACTGGGAAGGGCTCTCCTGGCAAATCTTCCATGGCCTCCAGGGCCTAGGCCTCGTCCCTCAGCAGGCTGTCAATTGCCAGTTTTAGTAGTATGCGTGGGTGCTCGTCCTGGGAAGACACAGGGCTGGATCAGGGGGCGGGTGCTCAGCCTTCCAGAAAAGCAGGCAGTAACTCCAGGCTGCGGCACAAAGACTATTAGAGATGTTAGAATTATTCTGCACCATGACAGCAACAGTGGTATTGGGAGAACACCTATGTATTAAAACTCATTTAGTTGTACTTAAATTGGAGAATTTTGTCCTGTGTCAGTTATACCTTAATCAAGCTTTTTTTTTTTTTTTTTTTTTTCTTTGTCTTTTTGAGACAGGGTCTCACTATGCAGTTCAGGCTGGCCTTGAGCTCACTTTTGTAGCCCAGGTTGGTCTCAAACTCGCACCAATCCTCCTGCCTCAGCCTCCTGAGTGCTGGGATTACAGGCATGAGCCACCATGCCTGGCAAGCTCATTTTTCTTTAATTTATTTTTTTCTTGTTTCAGAACATGTATTTGCTTATTCACTTATTTTTAAAACCGGCTCAGCCCGCCCTGAGGGCAGGGCTGGCACAGCATGTGGTGCCGGGAATCGAACCAAGGTCCCTGAAGCCGCCTAAGCTTTCCCAAGCAGGCGCTTTAGACCACTGAGCCATCCTGCCGAGCCCTCATTTTTAAAGAATGCTGTAACTTAAAGTTGTGATGTTGATCTCTTAGTAAGATCTGAGACTAGAGGCCAAATATGGTGGTACACACCTATAATTCCATCTCCTCAGGAGGCTGAGGCAGGACAAGGTTAAGTTCAAAATCAGCCTAAGCAATTTATCAAGGCCCTATCTCAAAACAGGCTGGGGATGCAGATAAGTGCCAGGCCCCAAGTTCAAGCCCCAGGATTGGAAGAAAAAGAAAAATCCAAGACTAGCAACCTAATTTGCATCTGACATTGGACACATTATCCAGGCTGACCCATTGGATATAGACAGGAGCTCCAGAGCCTATTGCCATGTTGGGGTGGAGGGGACACAGGCTCCTCCAGGCATGCTCTCAGTGTGGAGCTTGAGGCAGAACTCTGCAGGATATCCCATGCTTCCTGCCCCCAGCACAAGGAGCGGGACTTAGCAGGTTCCTGCCACCTTCCTGGTGCCTCTCAATTCCCCCAGGGAGGCCGCTGTGATGTCACCATTTCATAAACAAGAAAGCAAGATGCAGGGGCTGAGGAGATAGGTCTGTGGCACAAGTGCCTGCCTGGCAAGTGCAAGGTCATGATTTGAACCCTGGTCCTGAAAAAAAAAATGGACAAACTCTCAAATTTGATATTAAAATCTGAGTTCCTCAAGATTTTAGGCTGGGCGTGGTGGCGCACGCCTGTAATCCCAGCACTTGGGAGGCTGAGGCAGGAGGATCAATATGAGTTTGAGACTAGCCTGGGCTACAAAAGTGAGTGCAAAGCCAGCCTGAACTGCATAGTGAGACCCTGTCTCAAGAAGACAAAAAAAAAAAAAGAAAGGAAGGAAGGAAGGAAGAAAGAAAGAGAGAAAGAAAGAAAAGATGCAGAGAGCTCTGGGGCTTCTCGGGGGTCCCGTGGCCCTTAATTAGCTTGGGTGGCCCAGAGTCTGAAGCTCCCCTCTTCCAACCTAGGCTTTCTCCTCCAGGCTGAGCCAGGCGCAGAGGGCGCTGGGCTGACCTTCTACACAGAGCCTTCTGGGAAAAGCAGATTTTTCTAACAGTGGGCTCCTGCCATGGGTGAACAGATTTCTGCCACATGCCCAATATCTGATCACATGGTCAAGGGTGGGCAATTTTTTTTTCTCAGTAATGGCACTGAACCCAGGTCTTTTGCATTGAGCTACCTCCCCAGCCCTTTAATATTTTTAATTTTGAGACGGGGTGGGCTCTCTAAGTACTTAAGTTGTCCATTAATTTTATTTGTTTTTGTGGTAATAGAGATTGAACTTGGGACTTTGCACTTGCCAGGCAGGTGCTTATGCCACTGAGCTATCTCCCCAGCCCCCTAAGTCCTGAAGTTGTCCAGGCCAGGCTCAAACTTTGCCATCCTCCTGCCTCAGCAATTTTTTTTTTTTCAGTATGGGGCATTGAACTCAGGACCTTGTGCTTGCCAGGCAAGCACTTATTCTACTGAGCTAACTCCCCAGCCCTCAGCCTGACAATTCTTAAACAGCTTACAAAGCTCTGTCACTCATTGTTCACCACGCTGTGGAAAACTCTCCCTCTAGCCTCTGTGGCTTAGCATACATGTCTCTGGGGATTGCCTAACCCAACAGGGACGCCCTCTGCTACAGGGACAATAGCTACCTCAGGAGAGGCAGGCAGAATCCTTCATGTAACAGCTGCCGTGGGGGTGAGGATCTGAGAAGGGATCCAGGCAGCTCTCGGGGAGCCCAGAGCTCACTCAGGAGTGGGCTGTTCCTGAGCCTGGAGTCACTCTCTGGCTTCCAGTTTGGTGGCCTCCTGCCCTTCCCTGTTTCCCTCTGAGGAGCTTCAGGTCCTGAACCAGAGGGTCTCCAAAGCTGTGAGCTAAATAAACCTCTGTGCTTTATTTACTCGGTGTTTCTGTTTTTTGAGACAGGGTCTTGCTGTACAGCTCAGGCGCCCCCGAACTCACTACATAGCCCAGGCTGTCATTGAACTTTTGGCAGCTCTCCTGCCTCAGCCTCTCAAGTGCTGGGATCACAGGCATGTGCCACCACACCTGGTACCTCTTTACTTTATAAAATGAGCTATCTCCAGTACTTTACTATGATAACAAAACAAGCAAGGATGCGAAAGATTAACTTGGAAGATGCCAGTTGAGGCCATTTGTGGCCATTATGTTCAGGTGACTTTCTGGGCTAAGTCCACGCCCTGGTTCTTTTTTTTTTTTTTGGTCTTTTTGAGACAGGGTCTTGCTATGCCGTTCAGGCTGGCCTTGAGCTCACTGTTGTAGCCCAGACTGGTCTTGAACTCGCACCGATCCTCCTGCCTCAGCCTCCCAAGTGCTGGGATTACAGGCATGCGCCACCACATCCAGCCCAACGCCCTGGTTCTTGTCTATTTCTCAGGCCCAGCTGCACCTTCTGCTTATAATCCTTAAGACACCTCTGTGTCCTTGTCCTTGTGAGTCCCTTTTGGTCACTAACCTGTCCCCAGTTGTTTGGTTGTTTGTAGCTGCCATAACCACTATATATATATATATGTTTTGGTAGCGTTGTGATATGGACAGAGCCAAGTATTCTACCACTGAGCTACATCCCCAAGCTTTCTAAAATTATTACAGTTTTTACTTTGAGGTAGAGTCTGATAAATTGCGCAGGCTGGGCTTGAATTCGTGACCCTCCTGCCTCAGCCTCCTCAGTAGCTGAGCTTACAGGTGTGCATCACTGGAATCTTAAAATAACATGAGGGACGTGCGCGTGCGCACGTGCGTGCGTGCGTGCGTGCGTGCGTGCGTGCGTGTGTGTGCTGCCTCCCTGGTAGAGCGACGTCTAACAGGGCCCTCAGTGCCTCCTAACAGCAGCCCGTGAGAGAAAATGTTTTGAGGAGAAAGAAACGTTCTAGAAACTTCCCAACTTGCCAGGTGTGGTGGTGCACGCCTGAGACCCCAGCACTGAGAGAGCCTGAGGAAGGAAGATAGTAAATCTAAGCCCACCTCAACTTCATGATCCTTGTACCAAAATTTAAAAAAACAAAACAGAAATGTGGGGATATAGCTCAATGCAAAGGTTCTGGGTTCAATTCTGGCACTGCAAAAAAGCAGACTATTTCATTTAACTAGAAAGAGCTCACTGACTCAGGAATGCGGGCAGTCTCAGCCTGTGTCACAAGCCCATGGCAAAGGCTTTCCAGAAAGCCCTGTGAGGGGTCCGGGCTGTCACCTTGGAAGCCACAGAGCGGGTGTCTGCCTCTCTCCACCTCGCCACCCAGCATCACCCCTGTGTCTGTACTCTCCACAGACATGCTCATCCGAGCCATGCTTCTGGAAAGCAGCATGTGCAGAGATCAGGAGCGAGGCTGGAGGCTGGACAGCCGGGCAGGAGAGGAGGACAGGACAGAGAGGGGCGACAGCTCACCCTGAAGATCACAGCTGCCCCGCCTTGCTGTACTCACTGGTGCAAGGGCTTGTGGGCCAGTTCGGTGCAATTGTGAGCAAACCACAGAAGCTGGGCTTAGGCAAAGCCTCACCCACGCAGTGCTCAGCACCCTGCACTTCTGAGGCCAAAGCCGGAGCTGGGCCTGGGGAGGGCTGACTTGTGCCTTGAGAAGCCAGATGTCACAGCAGCTGGAATCCAACAGTGGCAAGGACCTGGACGGCAGGTGTGGCTGGCTACTCGGGTCCTAGGTCACGCACCTAAAGTGCCAGAGATGGGTAGAGTTGAAAAGAAGGGCAGACCTGACTAAGGTGAAGGTGGAGGCCACTGAGCTGGCTGATCCCAGCAGAAAGGGACCTGGGTGCGGCCCCTGAAGCTGCAGCACCGCTCAGCCCACGTGTCCTAGCTGTGCGTGGAGCCCATGTCCCCAGAGTCTCTGGTAAGATCCTGAAAATACAGGTGCCTCAGTGCCCAAGAGTTGGAGCCAACTTGACCCTCCACACCCAAATTTCCGTGACACTTGGGAGGAAGACGGGATAGTGTTTATGAAGGGTTTGATCTGATGACAAGAGAGCTTTGAGTACATGCGTGTACACGGCCGGGGCAGTGGTCTGGTTCATTCAGCAAAGCCTGGCCCCTGCCAGCTGGCACTGCCCACACATTGGAGCAGATTGGGGCTTAAGGCACTGCAGGATTAAGTGGGGCTGAGGGGCTCCCTCCATGTAGCCAAAGCCTCTAGCAGCAGAAGCCCCTTCAACTTACAAACCCATCCCTCACCACGGGAGGGCTCTTCAAACACCCCTTCTGGAGCCTACCGAGGAGGGATTGGGGTCACAGCCTGAAGCCTCCATCCTTTTTCTCTGGTTTATACTGAGATCAATCTGCAGACCAGATTTGCCCAGATTAAAGCCGGGGACCCCGTCTGAGTGTTGACACTGGCTGCCCTTGGAGGCAGGACTTCTGCTCAGGAATGAGCACATCTCTGGTGCAAAACTGGGACATCGCTGGCTTTGCCCGGGGATTAGACAAGCAGACCTGGGGAGCAAAGCTGACACCCGGGGCTGGCACGGGGTGCAGCCTGTGGGCTGCAGGAGCCTGGTGAGGTAGAAAATGACACAGGCAGACAGCTGGGGACTCCTAGAGCCATGCAGGCAAGGGGCTTGGGAGCAAATGGGGAGAGGCAGACCAATAAAAATCTCCTAGGTCACACAGGGCAGGGGGCAAGCCCTTATGGTGCAGAGAATTCTGGCATAAGCAGACCCGGGGCCAGGCCACTTGCCAGTTCCCTGTGTGCATACGGCATTTAATCACCATCTTCACCCTAGATGTGGCAGCTTCACTATCACAGATGAGGAAACTGAGGCTGGAAGGGGGTGGGATAGCTAACAGCGGCACAGGGGCTAAAGTCCAGGCACTCTGCCCTGTGAACGCTTCTCAGGGTGGCTTCTCAGGGTGGGTTGCGGGTCTCTTTCCTCACAGGCACGTGGACTCCAGAGGTTCTGGACAGCCTCTGCATTCCTGGCATCCCACAGCTGTCCATCAGGCTCCAGGTCTCCCATGAAGGTACAGGCCCAAGAGTCTGAGACAGGGCAACAGAGACCCACCCCTCCAGCTGAGACCACCAATCAGAAGATACTCTTTCAATTTGAATGTGGGTGCAACCAATCAGAAGACACTGTTCCTGACCCTGTATTTACATGAGCGGAAAAATCTAAGAGAGCTTTTTTACAAAGGAAAATTCACACAGTAAGTGTCAGATAGGATGGGAATCCAATGCCTTAATTACATGAGAGGGTGGTAGCCCAGGAAGTTTGTCTACAAAAGACTCCTTTCCCTTTTCCTCTGGGCCACTGTGAGCCTTTTCTCCAGTGCTTTCTCTCTCTCTCTCTCTCTCTCTCTCTCTCTCTCTCTCTCTCTCTCTCTCTCTCTCTCTCTCTCTCTCTCTCTCTCTCTCTCTCTCTCTCTCTCTCTCTGTCTCTCTCTCTCTCTCTCTCTCTCTTTCTAGAAGCACCTTTTTCACCTTCAGTAAATGTACACCTTTACAGAGAGCTCTTCCTGGTCCTTGTCTCAGTCCAGGAAGTTTATATCTGTAAACCCGTGGATCAATTATTGGAATCCCATTATTAATTTCAATCTACCACCCAATGCAATCCATGGCAAGAATACTAAGGTATATCCGTAGTTGTGGGGACCCAAGAGGCCCTAAGTCCAGCCATGATGACGGCTATCCGGAACAAAGGCCTCGACTCGAGGCTGAACCCGGGTTTCACACAGGAAGGAAGGAGTGGCAGGGGGATGAGTGACTGGGAGCTGCGCTAGGCAGGAGGCCTGTATTCACCTCTGCAATATGCAGAGAGAGAGAAAGATATGCAGAAAGAATAATCCGTACAACACAACTGCGATAAAGCCAGTTGAAGAGATATGGTAAAGCCCTAGCCAGCTCTGTATATAACAGTACATGGAAATATGGTTGGGCTCAGGCAAAATGGAGACAACTGTTTTCTCTTTCAAGGAGGGCCGCCCAGGGGGTTCTCCACACACCTTCACTGCCTGTTCTGTGCATCTTGTCCAATTCTGTGTTTGGGGCACCAGGAGCCCCATGGGACACTGTCTGGTATCAAGTCTGAGACCCTGACTCACTACCTCCAACTTAGTTATTCAAGGATGAATCTTCATCGCCCCTCCAGTTGCTTCAACCCACTTCCGGTACGGGTTCTACCATCTGGCCGGATGCAGAACCTGGCTGCACCTAAATGCTTCCCCAACCCGGAAGACTGGCACCTCTGACACGGCTCGAGATGGGCTGCGCCTGTACTTCCGGTCTACGCCCTGGGGATTTGGCCTAAAAGGCAGATCCCTGCCACTCCCCTGCTCAGCACCAGGAGGAACCACCGGAGACAGGACCTCTGTGGCACCCGCCACTGCCCAGGTCAGCTGCTGCTCTCGCTGACTCTCTCATTCCCACAGACACCCGCCTCTGCCTGGCTGGTCCCTGGAGGGCTCTCCCAGCTTCTGTCCACCAAAGATGTCCCTCCCATACACCCTTGCCTGACCCATTAACTCGCTGTCTGTCCTCACAGCACTCAAAGCTTTCTTCATCACGCAGCTCATCAACCATCCTGAACACAGGTGCCAGAGCACCACAGCCTTAGGTCAAAAGCCCCCGCGCCACGGGCCAACAGACCAGCTTGGCCATGGTGCCAATCAAGGGCAGGAGAGGAGCTCTAGCCAGCCTGGCCATGCAGATAAAGAGGTTCAGGACCCCTACTTTCCGAAGGCACCCAGACAGAGCTCTGGGCTTTTAGAGAAAAGATGAGTGAACAAGGGCTGGGATTTGCACAGCTGGCAGAGCCGGCCCAGCATGCCCCAGCAGACCTCAGGACTATCCATCTGTCAGGACTGGTTCTCAAGGTCCTGGGAGAGCCATGTTGGTTTAGGGAGCAGTTTGGTGCGCATGGCCCAGAGAAGTCCTGCTTTGGGGTAGCCGATTGCTTGGAGGGGTGACTCTCTTGGGGGTGGTCTTATATTGAGCCCCTTGCATTGCCACACGCATTCCTTAGGTGCAGAGCTGAGCAGGATTCCAACACAGTCCAAGCTTCCTCCCAGACTCTAGGTCCCCATTACAAGAGGGGAAGTCACTTTTCCAAAGCCACAAGGTTGGCCTGGGCTCTGCACACACACACACACACAAGGCGAGAATCCTGCTCCTCTAGGTGCTACTTCCTAAGTCGCTGTTGACTTTTTAATCTGGGCCATCTTCCCTCCCCCCCCACGCCGCCCCCCAAAGGAAGTCGACCTGCACAGCATATAGCAGAGACACAACCTCCCCAGTCCTTCCACTCTGAAGGGCTAGGGAAATCCTGCCTGGTCTCCTCGACACAAGAGGGAGTCAGCTGGGTCTTTCCCCCAGATTCTAAACCAGCCCCAGCCCAGTACCCGGGCCTTAGACAACCTGGACAAGTTTGCTGAGGGACAACACAGAAGACCAGCGCAGTCGCCAGCCCCAAGTGGCCACACGCTCAGCGGTACGTGTGCGCGCCGTCTCAGCCCCAAACGCCGCCACTTGGGGCGCCCCTCCCTCCCTGGGGGGGCCGGGCCTCCTCCCCTGCGCCCTCTGCCCTCCCCCCTCGCCCTCCGCCCTCCGCTCTCCCCTCCTGTCCCCTCCCTCCTTTCCTTCCAGCTCGGGTCCCTCCCAGAGGCCCCGCCCTGATGCCCCGCCCCTACCCCGTTGCCTCTGGTGGGTGCACTGGGCGGCATACAGCGCTGCGGCCGGAGAGATCCGGCCTTGAGATCCAGATCAGACCCTGGGCTCAACCTTGGGGATCTGTTCCCTCCTTCCCCGCAGCGGGTCATGGAGGCGGTGGCGCGGAGGCGGCAGCAGCCGGGCGCGGCGGGTGCGCAGCCCGGCGCCTCCTTCCTGCAGGCCCGGTGGGTGCGCGCGGGCCCGGGTCACCGGGGCTGGGCTTGGGGTGCGCCAGCGTAAGGGAGTCCGGGCCGCGCTCCCCACCTCGGCCCGCCTCGGCCCCCGGCTCTCGGGGGACGTTTTCGCCGGGGTCCCAGCGCTCCTCGAGCGACCCTTCCTGGCCCCGGGACTCGGCCGGGCGCTCGCAGTGCCGGCGCCGCCTCCATGCTCTCTTGGTTCCGCCATCCAGCTGGAGGCTCCCTGCGCGCCCTGGAGCCGTGGAAAGTGAGACCATCGCGGAAGGGCCGGCGAGAGCAGGGGTGGCGCCCGGAGCGCGGGGACCCCTAGGCTCCCAGGGGCTGCGCGGGGCCCCGGGATCCCCGAGCCCCCCCCCCCCCCCGCCCCGCAGACCCGAGGCGCCTCTGGTGGGCGGTGCTGGGCCGGCACGAGGCGTCGCAGTTACCTTCTGCATTTGGGGGTTGACAGGCATTTTCTGCACTGTATCGGTTGATTGATCCTAAACTTGACAGTGTTTATGTTGTTTAAACCACGCAAATATTGTTCCCCGCAGAGCCGAGGGATGGCCGACCGTGGCGTTCGCTGCCTTGTTCTCTGTAGGTCTGAGACTCCTCCCCCCCATTCTCATTGGCCAGCACTTTCTCATGGCTTTTCCCTAAACTTATTCAGACCGGTCCTGCTCCTTATCTTCGTCCCTTTGTACTGGGGACTAAACTCAGGACCTTCACCCTGAGCTACATCTCCAGCTTTTTCTTTATTTTTTATTTGAGACAGGGTCTTGGCTCAGCCTCCCCATAGCGCTGGGCTGTGCGCCTGCGCCGCTATGCTTTATATAGTGAGAGGACCCTCCCGGACTTCTCCAGGACCAGGACAAACCCCCCTTCTTTTCCACCCTGTCTTGCTGACGCTGCTGACTGCCTGAGTGTGATGCGCTGTCCAGCTGTCACGGTGTCAGTGTCCCTAGGTGCAAAGAGGCCCATCTTGGTGTCGTGTCAGGTTCCCTGCCTTTGTTCCCAGGGCCTGCCGTCTGTGGGGTCAGGAACTTGGGACAGGCTGTAGGCTGCAGGTTGCACAGCCCTGGATGGATTGGGGAACAAAGACAGTTCGGTGCTCAGCGGTCTGGATGCCCAGGATAGTGTCCCCTAAGCTGGACTGGATGATGACAAGGGTTTCTGACTCCTAAGGACAGGGGTTGTTGCTGACCCTGTTGGTTCCCAGGACAGAGGAAGGAATCCTTCCATGACCCTCGTGTGTGCCAGGCATCCGGAATTTGCACAGGCTGCCACCCAAGGGCCTGCTGCCGGGCCTGCACCATCCCTTTATTCCTTGCAGCAGACATCCACCTCAAAGGTGTCTGGGAAAAACTCTGAGGTGCCTTCCTTCCCCAGCTACCATGTTGGGGCCTGTGGTAACCACTGTCTGCATTTTGAGGCCTCCCCCTTCATGGGTGGCAGGGCTCTGTGCTGGTCACTGTCTCCAAGCAGTCTTCATGGCTTCTGTGAAGCTCTGCCGGCCAGCCCTTGCTGGCATCTCACTGCCACCTCTGGCCTTCCTGCTGCTCCTGCTGCCGGGTTCATCACGCCCCTCCCTGCCTGGAGGCTCTCTTCCTTCACTGATCTCTTATGGCTTATTATAATAACCAAGACCCAAACGGGTTCACTGTTGAGAGCACAGGCCTTGAATTCCTGGACAGCCAGAGATGCATTCTTGCTGCTCAGGACTCTGGGCTTCTAAGGGACAGAAAGCCTGTGCAACCTGTGGCAACCCAGCAAAGGGCCTGTGTAGGCCTGGGGGTACCTGGCACGAGACGCACAAATACTCTCTTTCTGCCAAGCTCGTCTGTGGGCTGCTTGGTCCTCAGAAACCTTGAGCAGAGGCAGCTTAGGGTTGTGCCTTTTGGGTCCTCGCACTAGGAAGGAAAGAACTTGCTCCCTGGCTTCGGTTAGAAAAGTCCTGGCACCCTAGTTAGCCGCCTCTCCCTGGGACCAAGGATATATTCTCAACTTCCAGAAGAAGCAGAGCAGGACACAGGTTGGCAAGAGGAGTCGCCCGTGCTCACAGCCGCATGGGTGGCCAAGGCTAAGCCGTGACCCCTTTGAGCGACCCTGAGAGCCGCAGGGTACCAGCTCCTGTTGTTCAGGGTTTCCACGCACATTAGGCAGTGTGGGCAAAGCCCCTGGGGGAGCTCACTTTTGCTGTTCAGCAAATGACAGGTGGGACAGGTGGGGGCGAGGGGACAAGAAGGCCTAGTTAACTTAGAAAAGGCCTGCTGGCCCCAGAGGACAGTGAAATCAGGTAGTTGTCTAATCCCCAAGGGTTTCTGTCAGGATTGTAGGAACTAACTAAAAGGCTGGCATGTAAAGGAGTGCTTGGCACATGCGGTTTCATCCCTAGCACCACAAAAACAAAGCCATTAGACAAGACTGTCCACATGATGGTTAATGGTGGCACCGTCAATGTTGCCAGGGCTTGGTGAGGTTATTAGCTGTTACCAATCATGCTTCATGCTCTGCAGCTGCCTCC
>PVJA010026527.1:0-29546 GCA_004027025.1 Myocastor coypus
TTCCCTTCCCTTCCCTTCCCTTCCTTTTGTTTCCTTCCTTTCTTTCTCCTCTTGTAAAAAAGTGTCATTTCCATTTCTATTGTTCCTACTCTATAGGTTTAGCAACTTCTTAGAACAAAACTTGATGTGTTACATCAATAGAGTCCTTCGCTTGATTTTATTAACTAAAGGATTTCATTTTCAAAAACATGTTAATGATATGAAATTAAGGAGAGGGATGTAAGAAATTAAATGAGGAAAATTCCGTATTACCTTAGTCTATAATAAAAATGGGGTTTGATATAAACTGAATTCAAATAATGTCCCATTTGCATGTATTTTGAATGATAAGAAAATAACATACAAACTATTAACTTTAAATTGTATAAGATAGAGATTTCTTATTCATAATTGTTAGCATCTTCAATTCCCTGACACAAGTAAAATGAGCATTCACCAAGCTTTACGCTTCTATATTTAGGTTAATGTGAAATCAGATGGATGGGTTGTTACTAGAATTTGTTGTTTCTACCATTTCTTATTGGCTCTCAAATCCTTCTTATTGAAATAATATAAAATTATAAAGGAAAGTTAATTCCATAGACAGTGACATAAAAATCCTTGGGATGAGGTACTGCTGGCTCACTTATGGAACTCTGACTACTTGGTTAAGCATTGACTTTATGGGACGGACAGTGAGGAAAGAAACTGGAAAGAAGGCCCCTGGGATCCCACATAACAGTAATGTTGAGCCACAATTTCTCCCCATGTAGAAGTAGTTTGTCCATTAAGTGAGCCCTTTCCTTGATCTTTATTTTATATTTTGTTTGTTATACCAGCTGGGCAATAATTTATAGTGACATAATTAGTTTGTTAGAAGATAATGTGTGACATTCCTTGTAAGTAGAAAGTAGAAAGTAGAAGAGAAGAAAAGCAGTCTCTGAAGGCTGTCTCATTTATCTGTTCCATCCAAACACACATGTACCCACATGAACATGTATTCTCACATCCCCTCCATGACAGAGGTGTTCTGTCAATGAACATGCAACTAAACATACACAGCTATACATTTTTTAAAATTATATGTAAATATATTTTTATATGAAAGACATTGAGAACAGAAAAATTCTTATTTATAAAATGTGTTTTACTCTATGTTTAAAGATGTTTATTCTTTAAAGCTGTTTCAGGTTCAGAGTGAAATCGAGCAAGGGATACAGAGTTTGCAAGATATTCTCTGCTCCCCTGCATGTTCAGCCTGCTTCAATATGATAAGCCCATACCAGACTGAACACTGTACCAGTCACAACTGATAAACCTAAAGGGACACATCATCATCATAAAGTTCATACCTTATAGCAAGGCTTATTCTTAAAATATGAGGATTTGGACAAATGTATTTACCATTAGGGTATCATACAAAGCAACTTCAATACTATAAAATTCCTGTGCCCTTCCTACTGAAATATTATAATAATCTCAATGTTATTCATTAAATTGAATTAGGGAATGCAATTTCTAAGTATGAAAATATTTTACCATGTTGATTCATCACTTACTATGTAATTCAATGTTAAAAGATTTTATATTTGAAGAAGGATGCTTAGGATGCATATTATAAATGTAAATTTTTCACCCCATATCCCAATATTCCCAATTCACAGACGATTTATGATAGAAAATTTAGTGTCAGTGAGGCAAAAAAATTTTCAGTTGTGAAGTCTTACTGCTTGGTGGAATTATCAAATTATTTCTTTGTAAGTTCACTGTGTATAATATTTAGTATTTTTCAATTCAGTCTTCCAATATTTACCACAGCAGTCATTGGATTTTATTAATACAATTCAAGAGTGAATATTTTCAGCTTTGAGATCTACATCATCTATATTACAACAATTCAACTGTTAAGTGGCCATACCTGTGTTCCAAGAAACTTTTGTTTTAAGAAAAGGCATCCAAAAAGATTTCTCATTAGCAGTATTTTATCAATTACTGATTTATTGGTTCTTGTCAAATACAGTTTTTCTCTTATAAAATACTGTTGTCTTAGCTAACCATAATCCTATTTTAGAATAATTGTATTTAAATATATTTTAATAATAAAAGTTATTTTGAATTATTTACATTCTATTATAGTCATACATTTATGTTATTGAGTTTTACTAATAAACTAAATAAAAACACCTATTTCAGTCATTCTAAATCAGTTCAAAAAGTTTTAATGAAAGCACACATACTAGTAGGAATTTTCCATTGACTAAAGTTCATTGTTATTATTTTTTCAAATCAAGCGATATCCATCATTATTAAGGGTCATTTTCAGAAGCAACATTTATATTCCAAGCAAGGCATCAGCAGATAATTAGCAGTGAAACACCTTCCCAGCTCTGGTTTTTTTTTTTTTTTTTTTTTTGGTGCACTAACGAAAGTCAGATAGCTAGAGGAACTTTGAAGTGAGCATTGAGGATGTCTTTAACTTTCCACAAGGTGGTCTTGACTTTCAGAAAATGAGATGAAAATGGAATAATCATGTTGAAGATTCACAAATTAGAAACTAATCATTGCTCTTTTAAGGGACGCGATGTTGGCATATTAACATGCTGTGGAAGCCAGTTTCAGGGGAGCAGATGCCAACAGGGGTCTGGGCAAAAGGGACTTAAATCTGTTCTGAGAGCAGAGGGAAAGGAGGACACTGAAAATGAACTTGAGTTTTCCTTACTCAAGATCTTCGCGCCAAGTTGTATGCGAGGGTCCGTATGAAGTAGTTCCTTTTCCTTGGAGCCTAGATGAAGTAGCTCAATGTTCTTGAGTCTGCAATCTCCACTTCCTGTTAGGTTATTTCTAAGCTTGCTGGAATTAGTTTTCTCTTTTTTCATTTTGAGTGTCTTCTCTCCCCTTTTTTGTCAGGGATCTTTTAAAGCCTGGATTCTGGCTCTGGAAAGCTAGAAGTAGCCGGCCACTTGTTCGTCTTCACCATGCATTTATCTCCATTAGCAGTCCCTCTGCCTTTCTCCCAGCCGCGGTGTGTATGCTAGCAGGACTCAGTCGCTCCATGGCTGGGTCAAGAACTGACCTTTTCCTTCATGCAATCCAGTTTCTTTTTTATTTTTTTCAAATGAATTATTTATTCATTTTTCTGTTTGGTACAGGGCCTCATTACACAGTTCAGACTCGTAGTGATCCTTCTGTCTCAGTTTTCAGTGGCCGGCATGGTTCTGGAGTTGGCACAGCATGAGGTACCACGGATTAAGGTTGAGTCCTTGTGCTTGCCTGGCAGGCACTTAATGGCCAAGCTATCTGCCCTGCCTGTTTATTTTTCAAATCTCAGTATTCGACTTAGATGTTAAAGTGCTTGTTTTTTATATAAGTTAAATCTATATTTAATTATGATTATATAAAATATGGAATCCAAATTTTGTGACTTGTTCAACAAGTGATTTGATTTTCTTTAAATACAAGAATGGAGACAGGGTACGGTGGCGAAGACCTGTAATCCCAGCACTTGGGAGGCTGAAACTAGGAGAATCATTATGAGGAGTCCAATCTACACAGTATGACCCTGTAGACCCTAAGCAAATAAAGAGAGAGAGAGAGAGAGAGAGAGAGAGAGAGAGAGAGAGAGAGAGAGAGAGAGAGAGAGAGAGAGAGAGAGAGGCAGAGAGAGAGCATATATTTGGGACTAATGGCCTCATCCAGTATGTATTATACTTACTATATAATATATAACCTGTGTGTTGTTCTGCAATATAGAAGTTTCAATTCCCAAAGATGTGTTATATAACATAACTCCCTCCAGAAAACAGTTTACATTTCAGTTATCATGCATTTTTTCCTGTAAAAATTCACATAACGTACAAAATTCATCACTTGCTCTTTTGCTTACAGATCCCTAATGTAAATGTTACAGATCAAATTTCTTCTCTAACAGTCTGTTGGTGAGTCTGCATGTCACATCTGTTATTCTGTGCATGGGGTGTCGTCTTTTTGTCCAGAGCGCTGTGCGTGAAAAAGGGTGAATTCTGTGGTAGATTCTCTACCTTTTTTGTGGCAGAGAATCAGTCATATCTGACAGCAATGAAACTGTACCAAATTCACACTTACTGCTCATGCGCTTATTTAAGAAGGAGTTGGTCGTACAATGCTGCATCAATTCATTTCAAAACAGTCCTAGATACATGCAGTTGAAGTAACTCAGTACAACTGAACAGACGGACATAAATGAACATGAGTTGGTGGTGAAAAGGACAGAGATATGCCCGAGGAAGTGAAAGCCACTTCACACTGAAGAAACTTGGAATATTTCACAGCGCTGAAAGTGAAAAGGATAAAATGTGGGAGGTGAATTCAAACTGGACTTGGAGTATGGTGATTTCCCAAGAAATTGCAAGATGTTCTCTTTCTCCATCGAGTTATACAATAAAAAGCAAACATTGCTCAGACTATTTTAATGTGTTTGTCTCAAAGAAAAGAAAACTTAATTTTCAATGTTTATCATGTTCTAAATTATAGTGTACTACTTGCTGTCATTTTTCATTAACTTTATTGAAAATCAATAATTATATGTCATATTGAAAGATATACACAAATATTGAAATGTGAAAGGTATAAGAAGTACACAAAGTAAATTCTAGGGAAATATTTCTGAAATGAATACACAGCATGAGTTAAATAATCAATTGAGCATCATAAATAAATTATTTACAAACTTAAAGGGAATACACAGATAGTCATATAATAGTTCACTGTGTGCCAACATCAAGAAATTTATGTTCACATAATTAGAATTCTCAAAGTAGAAAGAGGTAGGCAACAAATATTTAAAGGTAAAATTTTCTAAATTTAGTTGAAATTATAGCGCATTTCAAAGAAAAACGAACCTTTTGCACAAAAAATATGAATAAAATCAAGATAGACATAAATGAAATTGTCTAAACACATTGCAAAGAAAAAATCATTAATACATATAATAAAACAAAAATATTATGCATATATGTAGAAAAATATTAGCTATGCAAGGACAAAATTGAATAGCATTTTATTTCACATAAGAAAAATAATTAAGTGGTTAAGAAACTAGACTAATTAAAGGGACTGAAAAAATTCTGTCACTGAATTTTATACTTAGCAAACATACCTTTGAAAACTAAAAGTAAAATATTTTACTTTAAAAATTCTAATATCTCCAGACATAGCATATAGAAAATAACAAAGATGTATATATGAAAAACTATGTACATAACCTGACATAAGATTGATAACTCTTGTATAAATCTTCAGTGATCTTTTAAATGGGTTCATCTAATATAATTATATTTTACATAGTCCTGTATAACTACCATTTTGAGAGCTCTCTATTCTTATCCAGGACCATACAGTAACTTCTCTTGCCTTCTGAATTATGTTGCTTGCTATCTTTTTAAACTTCTCCTACATATATCATTTGTAGTAAGAAATTTTATCATTCTGATAAACATGAATAAATTCCAGGACACCATTATAATTTTCCCATTCACATTAAAGTCAATTTGTGCATCCATTCACATGGTTTTATACTCTTCGACTGGCAACCTATGGCTAAAACAGACTCAGTAGAGCAGCATGTGGGTTCACGGATCCTGTTCACAGTCAGGAGCATTCCACAAAATTTCGCTTCCTTGTGAATTTGCCCCTGGTGCTGAGCACTGGCCAGCTTTCCCAGAATCCTGGGAGGAATTAGACTGAAAGTTGTGAGCCACTCTATCATGTCCTAATATTTATACGGACCAGGCTTCTTAGCTATATAGGTAGGTCTAGCAGAATAAACTTCTAGCAGAATTATTTTTTAAAATACAGTAACTATAATAATTCATTGTATATTTATTTTAACAATCTTATTAAAATTCAGTCATTAGAAGTTTATTGACCTTAAATCTGAGGTAGAAGGTCATTGTGAAATTTTTATTATATATAATATATATGTATATATATATATATATATATATATGCATATTCACTTGAACATCCTGCTTACTTTTTATGTATTTACATAGATCTTTATTAGTAAGAGGAAGGTTTATTGCTGAGTGCTATTGCCTTAGTGTAAGAGTTGGGAAGATTACCATTTCTATCCGAGCATGCATTATTTTTACTATTCTTAATCTTTCATTCAGGAAGGCCCTTACTAGTATCTTTTATATTCTGACAATTCACAAGTGTCTAACTTTAACAAACCAGAAAGTTATAGAGGAAATTTGCCACCTCAGCCACACAACTGAGGTAAAGCACACTATAAATGTTTGTTTTGACTTCTTATGTAAGACCAAGACCTATAATTCAGTAAAAATAATGTTTTCTGATGAGATTATTAAACCTGTGCCAAAAGTTTTCATGATCTAAGCCTTGTTTATTTACACATACGCCCATGTAACTAACAAATACTACTCACTACAGAAGACATTATGCTAGACCCTGGGGAGATATGCATAAGGTAAGTAAATGAACCACTTGTTCTGTTGATAGTCTAGAAATAAAAACAAGAGACTCACGCAGATTTATGGATAGCTACCTAGTATTGCAGCTCACTTGGCTGCAAAGACAGTGAAGGGAAGAATGTGAGGTGATGAGGCCTATTTTTCTGATGAGGCTGTTCTCACTTCCCAAATCCATTCTTTATGTCTTTGTGATTCCTTGGCCTTAACTTGAATTGTCATACTTATTCATGATAAATTAAATCTTTTTTGGTTTCTCATAATAGAGGGCAGTAGAGGGGCACTTGGTGTTGCCGCAGATTGAAGTCAATTGTTTCTGCTTTCAGTAGAAAATGCCAGCCCATGAGAGATGAGAGGACTTGTTTTCAGCAACAATTGTTTCCATTTTCAATTTTTTTTTTTTTTTTTTATGTTTCTAGGTCCTGCCACTGAAAAATTCTATTAGAGTTCCAGAAACAGGGATGGGTCACCCAGGGATCAGCGATATCACCCATCAACACTCTGCTATATGTTTCTAAACTATGTATTAGGCTGGGGTATCGCTTGATGGTCCAAGTGCCTGCCAGGCAAGTGCAAAGGACCCGGTTTGATCCCTAATACCACATGCTATGCTGACCCCAAAACCTGGATTGGTGGCACATGCTTGTAATCTTAGTGCTGGAAGGATGAGACAAGAGGATTTCTATGAGTCTGAGCCACAGGAGGAGACCTTGTACTGAACAAATACATCAATAAATAAATGTGTAAATAAATAATTCATTAAAAATAATGACACATTAGGAAACGCCTCTTCATAAGTGATTGGATTTTGGATTCTCTTAATCCTGACCTCTCTTTTGTTTTATAGCTCTGAATTAGTAGATATTTCTTTTAATTACTATCCAGTATTTTCTATTCTTTAGAAATACTATATGAATTCCTTATGAGTTGTACCTATTTATTTATTTATTTATTTTTTCTTGTTTCAGAACCTTTGCTTGTTTTTCACTCATTTGCACGGCGGGCTCAGCCCACCCCGAGGGCAGGGCTGGCGCAGCATGTGGTGCTGGGGATTGAACCATGGTCCCTGAAGCCGCCTAAGCTTTCCCAAGCAGGCGCTTTAGACCACTGAGCCATCCCGCCGTGCCCCGAGTTGTACCTATTAAAAAAAATCTTACGTGGTTTCTATGGCCCTAAGTGACATACAGTTTTTAAGGATACTTCTCCACAATGAAAATGTAATAAGGAAATATTTGCCTTCAATTATTTTATTATGTTTTACCTTTATGGACTTACTTTTAATAGTACAGGTTTGCTATAATAGTGAAGAAATACATTTTCTTTCTTTTTTTTTTTTTTTTTTTTTTTTTGCCAGCTCAGCCTTCCATGGAGTGGGAAGGCCCAGCGTGTGGTATCAGGGATCTAACTGCAGTCCCTGTACTTGCCTAAGTTTGCTTAAGCAGGCATTGTAGACATCTGAGCTCTCTCACTGGCCCCATGAATAGATTTTTGAGTTGGAAGTAAGGAAGAATTTCTGACACAAATGTATTACCGGATTTAATTTTGAATATAACTCTGTCTATTAAAATTTCTACCTCTTAAAAATAAATAGATAAACAAACAAACGAAAGTTCTGAAACAAGAATAAAATAAAAGCATTCTTTAAAAAAAAAAAAAAAAAAGGGCCCGGCAGGATGGCTCAGTGGTCTAAAGTGCCTGCTTAGGAAAGCTTGGGCGGCTTCAGGGACCGTGGTTCGATCCCTGGCACCACGTGCTGTGCCGGCCCTGCCCTCAGGGTGGGCTGAGCCGGCCATAAAAATAAATAAATAAACAAACAAATGAAAGTTCTGAAACAAGAATAAAATAAAAAAAAATTCTTAAAAAAAAATTTCTACCTCAGTGTTCTTGAAGTATCTCAACATGACCAGTTCAAAAAGAAAATGAGCTTTATGTTTATGTTTCTTTAACATTTTTTTCTTCTGGCTTCTCTGAATCAATAAATGACATCATTTACTTAGTTACTCAAGTCAAATATCTGGAAATCACATTCTTGACTTCTTTTCATAGTCACATAACCAATCCCTGAATATACATTGCTGTCCTTAAGATCCCTAAACTCTACCATCTCATGCCATCTCTATCTCCATTTGTAACTTGAATCATGTTCCTTGTCTTGATTGCTAGAGGTGTTTCCTAATTTTATTTCCTCACTATGGATGTAAACTCATAAAATAATTATCCAGTTTGAATTGTCCCTAAATAATAAGTTTTAGCCATACTCTATATCTTACTAAAATACTTTGTTTCAGCTTTCTATTAACTAAAGGTAGCAACTATGTCTCATAATCTAATGAATGCTACATTGAGAACTCTTCGAAGAAAGTTGTACTTTGGAACTCTTTTCCTTTGTGAGTCTAGGACCCTGTCATAAATGCTAAAGAAAAATATTAACAGTTATTTTGTGTAATTTAATAATGAAAACTTTAGAATTTTTTCTATTACTTGAAATATTTCATTCTCATTACTTTTAATAAGAAATAACAATGAGACACTTTCAAAATACATTAGTAGTACATCCCCAATAATTGATAGAATACATATTGTTGTCCTTATAGCAGCTATTCAGAGTACAGGACACAGACAAGATAATTTTTCTAATCATTATTGGTACAAAAATTTCTTTTCGTTGAACTAAGAGAAAGTGGTTGTATACATAGTCCAATATTCCATAATTGTAGTGGGTCATTGGCAGAATTGGCAATGCAAGAAGCTGATTATTTAATTCTTTTACAGCTCAGCATACTAATCTAGCTTTATTTTTAAATTGAGGGTTAAGAATGAAAGTTTGCAGACCAAAAATTAGAGAAAAAGAAGGACTACAAGGGCAGCCAATATTTTGGCCCTAGCCCTTCAAGGTCAGTGAGGACTCAGGATATAAGAGAACCTATGCTGTAACATCCTATAACTCAGTGGTCCTAAATTTTCTGTTAAAGGATATTATGGGGCCATGGAGGAAAAGGATCAATGATATATAGCATGTCTAAGGAGAGTCACCTAGAGAGAAAACATTCTCTGTGGCTTTCACAGAGAGCAATGTCCGTGATTCATCCAGATGGCTGACACTGACAAAAGTTCTAAAAAATCCCATAGTGGTTTTAAGGTAAATCCTGAGGGGATTTGACTGAACTTGGGAGATATAAAAGTTATATATTTTGTTATATAGTTCTTGTTTTAACTTACCCTTAACTACATAGAAAGATTTAGAATTGAATTCTCTCTCTCTCTCTCTCTCTCTCTCTCTCTCTCTCTCTCTCTCTCTCTCTCTTTCTCTTTCTCTCTTCTTCTTTTTCAGAACCAGGGATCTAACTGAGGACCTTGCACTTGCTAGGCAGGCACTTGTGCTCCTGAGCTATCTCTCTGGCCCTAGAACTGAATTTTCTAATTGGAAATTCAAATTAAAACAATACAGAGATACCATATCACCACAGAAAGAATGACTATCATGAAGAAATAAACTAATAACAAATGCTGGAGAGGCTGTGGGGATGCAGGAAACTTTTCCACTGATGGTGGCAAAGTAGACCGGTACAATCAGTATGGCTGTGTGGAGACTCCTCAAACAACTAAGACTGGAAATCCCCTTCCATCCAGCTATTCCCATTCTGGGTATTTTTGAAAAGAACTGAAAACTTCATACTATAAAAATATATCTACACCCATGTCTATAGTAGCATAATTTGTCATAGACCAATCTTGGAAGCAACCAAAATGCCTATCACTTGAGGAATGGATGAAAAGGATGTGGTGTTTTTATACAATGGACTATTACACAGCTATAAAGAAAGACAAACTCTAAGCCTTCATAGGTAAGTGGATGCAACTGAAGGCTATATTCATAAATAAATCTGACCCATGTATAAATATTGTATTGTCTCCATAGTATAAGAACCCAAAGAAGAAATAAAACCTGAAATGTGGAACAGATATAGTAGACCAAAACTTAGTAAATCAAAACAAAACTTAAGGATTAAGCAATGAAGATGAGAGAAAGGAGAAAAGATAAGAAAAAAAGGAAGGAGGAAAAACTTGCAAGTATATATACGCAATGACTAAGGTAATTATACTATTTTTATATTAATCACACTCGAAAAGCAAAAATGCAACACCTCATGTGGGTTGAGTCCTTAGTAAAGACTAAGGACTTTAAAAAGAATAGCTAGATGTTAAGCCTCAGGGGCAATCTGTGTGACTGTATCAGTCCACGCTTAACTCCTTGAGTATCACACTCAGAAACACCCAGGTCTGAATTTTCTTTTTCTTTCATGGTACTGATTATTGGGCACAGAATCTGCGTTAAGCTCCACCCTCCCCAATACTTTGAGACAAAGTCTTGCTATGTAGTTCAGGCCGGCCTTGAATTCATGGTGATCCTCCTCCTTCCCCATCATGAATTGTAGCCATGCACTACCACATTCAGCTGGAGGTATAAACATTTATTTAACAAAGGAAAACAGGACAGATTTTACATTGTTGATGAGGGTTACACAGGCAGCCTGCCTTAGATTCCCAACTGGGCTACTTCCTACACGTGTGATGTTGAGCAACTGAATGTGTGCTTATAAATTAATTTATTTACAAAATTACCATAAGAGTATGGCCATCAAGTTATTAGTAGAAAATTTCTTTTTCCTTAAATGAAACATTTAAGACACTGACTGGTAGGTATGTGTGTTACGTATACATGGTCTTATATAAACATTTTTATACACAACTCTGTATGTGATGTCACATATCGAGATCCTAGGACTTATGAAGCAGAGACAGAGGGGTTATGAGTTTGAAGTGAACCTGGACCATGTAGTGTTTTTTTTTTTTTTTTCAGAAACAAAAATTTCATATACTTACATAGTTAAATGCACATAAAAATTCTGAGTAGTGATCTTACTCAACTTGCCAGAGGAATTCTATATATACTTACCTCTATGTCATGAAGAATATTGTTACTTGACTTCCAACGTGTTATTACCTTCTCTTTTTACTTCCTACCTGAGCCTTTCCACTGTCAGTATCATTGCTTTTTTTTTTTTTTTTTTGATGCCAAAGAGAGAAAAGTTTCAAAAATGTTAGTACAAATTTCCTTATGAGGAAATAATTTGAAAATGGACATTTTGCACAATAGAGGTTGTCTTGGTTTCTCTTCTCTTGTTGCTGGGATAAATACCTGACACTCAAAATTAGGGAAGGAAAGATTTATTTAGCTCACAGTTAGTGGAGACTTTAGTCCCCACTCAGATGGCTCCAAGGCAGAGTGGCAATGATAGCACAGAGCAACTGACATGATGGTGGTGCAGAGCAAGAGCAAAGGAAGTTACAACAGCTGAGGCAGCCAGCTGGCCTCTGTCCCCTCCTTACACTGAATGCAGAGAGAATGTGCCTCAGGGCACTCATAGCCATAATCCCTGCACTGGATAGAGAATCAGTCACAAACTCTAGAAGCTCCCCATGACTGCATGACGCTTTGAGGGGACAACTAGACACAAACCATAGCACAGATTATAATTCTACACTAGTACTAATAAAAATTAAAACAAAAATAAGCCACTGCAGACAAATAGAGCAAATGCAGGTCACTTTAACTTCATTCTTAAAATAGGTAGCTATTTCCTTGGTTAAGCACCAAACTGAGCAGCTGGAGCTTGCGTTAACACTACTTGTCAGTGCAAGGAGATGCTCACACGTTGTGATTGGTAGACAGGCTCCCAAAAGCTCCAATTCACAGGGAAATGGAATCCCATCTCTTACATTGCACTTATCCTCAGACATACTCACTGCATTCTCTTTTCGTTGTTTTCCTCTTGCATTCATTCAGGTAAGTCATCCATTCATTTTTGGATATGCTCATTGAACCAAATTTATGAGAAGATTCTGCAGTTATATGAGTTAGACTTTCCTAAAAGTTACAGATGATAGCGCTACATTAAAACATGGAATGTAGAATTATACCTACTCTTCCAGTGCACATGTCCTATTTAGTTATTTATTTATGTATTTATTTAGTCTTTTTCAAACAGTGTCTCATTGTGCAGTTCTGGCTGAACTTGAACTCACTTTTGCTGCCCAGGCTGGTCTTGAACTTGCACTGATCATCCTGCCTCAGCCTCCCAAGTACTGGGATTACAGCATGTCCTTCATTATATTTATTTCCCAGACTTCATATTACTTTGATCATTACTGCAGTTATTGCCAAAATAAATACTTTTACAAAGGCTCAGAAACATTAGTAAACATTATAGGTATCAAGGTCCTGATACAACTGCACTCTAATCTTAAAATAAATGCTTATCACTGCATATACTTCACTGGTCTAAACATTTGCTTTCAGTTTGTATGAATAGCAAAATGGATAGTTTCCATCAAATATCTATATAATATTATATAATAATATAATAAAATATTATTATTACCTATATGCCCTATACTTAAGAAGTCAAGGAATACAGGTACTGGAAAAGGAAAGGACAAAGTTCTCCTGAAACATTCTCTTTTAATGAGAAAACAATGTTTGAGAAAACTCAGTTGGACACTTAACAAATTTGATGGCTCCTCTACATATATTCTTTTCTTTAAGTGATCATTGAACATTAGGTTATGTATACAACTACTTTCTCTTAGTTGAATGAGAAAAAAATTTTTCATACCAATAGTGATTAGTAAAATGATAACATCTACACCCTGTGCTCTGTACAACTACTATAAGGACAACAATATGAATTGTATCAAATATTGGAAATGTACTACTAATGTGTTTTGAAACTGTCACATTGTTATTTCGTATTAAAAGTAATAAAATACCACGAAAAAAAGAAGTTGGATAAATATCCTTTTCAAAACAATTTTAAGATTGTTATAATAATGCTAGTTTCTAAAAGTGTTGGCAATTATTATTTAAAACATACTAATGGCAAAGAAGAGTTCTTAGCAAATCCAGTTGAAGAATTTCTTGCTGTTACCGAGAGACTTCTTGGAGAAAATTTTGTTACTGAGCTAATGGAAATTGCTAGTATCAGGTGGAATAAGGAATTAAAGGAAGCATTTTGGATGTACTTTAAAGATGTTAAACAAGGGCCAGCAAGATAGCTCAGAGGACTGAGTTCCAGCCTTACAAATATAGGGACCAGCGTTTGATCCTTGGTCCCCCCATGCCATGATAGCCCTGCCCCTGGGGCACACTAAGCCTGCAGCCAAGTCTAGGCATGGTGGCGCACGCCCTCTTTTGGGGCAAGTGCAAGGTCCTGAGTTTGCTTCTGATATCAAAGGAAAGAAAAGCCTCACAAATTTGCACATACATATATAATTTACATATTTATATATGTATTGGAGAAGACATAATAGAATTTAATTACATTTAACAAAATGTAGAAGCAGAACTCATGATTAAATTTCTGGGAAGGTGGCTTTGGCAGTTGTACAATTTTTTAGTCTCCTTAAACCCCCATATTAAAGGTTGAGGCAGAAAAAGCACAGGGAAGCAACTATCTAAATGAATGGCCTATGAAATAATTCAGTGGTTCTCAGCCTTTCTAATGCTGTGACCCGCAATACAGTTCCTCATGTTGCAGTGACCCCAAACCAAAAAATACATTTTGTGGCTACTTCAAAATTGTAATTTTGCTACAGTTATGATTCTGAATGGCTTTAGGAAACCCTTGTGTTTTGGTCTTTCGACCCCCGCCAGGGTAGCAATCCCCAGGTTGAGAACTGCTGTTTTAGATAGTTACAAATATTTGAAAAGGGAGGGCTAGGGAGATAGTTTGATGGTTTAAGCATCTGCCACTTAAGCACAAGCACTCGAGTTCTTTTTTTTTTTTTTTTTTTTTTTTTTTTTTTTTTTTTTTTGTCTTTTTGAGCCAGGGTCTCGCTATGCAGTTCAAGCTGGCCTTGAGCTCACTTTTGTAGCTCAGGCTGGTCTCGAACTCGCACCAATCCTCCTGCCTCAGCTTCCCGAGTGCTGAGATTACAGGCGTGAGCCACCACGCCTAGCTATCGAGTTCAATATCTGATACTGCATGCTTTGCCAACCTGGAAGTAGGGCTGCGCTGGGTCAGTCAGGAAACCAGACAGGGTGGCGCTTGCCTGTAATCCCAGTGTTCAGGAGCCTGAGACAGGAGGATCACTACGGATTAGAGCCTCATAGTGAGACCCTATATCAATAATAATAATAATAATAATAATAATAATAATAACAACAACAACAATAATAAAAAGCTTAAAAAGTAAAAAACCACCAAAACCTCCAAATAAGTTACCACGTAATACTAAAAATTATAATTCAAGGAAGCTCTATGGAAATAAATTTAATTTGATCTGCTTTTCTAAAGTGACCACAGCCAGGCAGGGTGGCGCATGCCTATAATTCCAGCACTTGGGAGGCTGAGGCAGGAGGATTGGTGTGAGTTTGAGACCAGCTTGGGCTGCAAAAGTGAGCTAAGGGTCAGCCTGAACTACATAGTGAGACCCTGTCTCAAAAACACAAAATTTAAAAAAATAAATAAATAATAAACTGACCACAGTATACTGAAAAAGTCAGCTCAGAATAGTCCATGACAAATATTATTTTAAAGGAAACATCCTTTTATATAAAATAAAATTAGAAACCTGTGTGTGGTGTGCATACCTGTAATCCCAGCACAAGGGAGGAAGAAAACAAGAGGATTACTAGGATCTCGAGCTGTAAAAAAAAAAAGTAGAATTTAACACTGTATTCTCTTAACTATTTTACACTCTCACTTTTCATTAGTAACCTAAGATACCAGGATGTTTAGGTAGAATAAAGACATACAGGTCTAGCAGACAAGATAATTAATGAAGCATTTAACTTTCATTTTATTTGCAACTACAATTTTTTTGCTGCACCAAAAAACTAATGAAAAATGAAATAAAATTAGATTATTGCTTACTTCTAACAGATTTTGTCAGATTTAAATGAAGTCATTTAAAGTAGGCGAGGCAGGCGTGGTGGTGCATGCCTGTAATCCCAGCACTCGGGAGGCTGAGGCAGGAGGATCAATGTGAGTTCGAGAACAGCCTGGGCTACCAAAGTGAGCTCAAGGCTAGCCTGAAATGCATAGCAAGACCCTGTCTCAAAAAATAAATTAAAAAAAAAATGGAAGAATAAAGTGTTAAACCAGAATTTTAAAAATCAGAATAAATAATTTCCATGTGTAAAGTGCGGTGACAAACTGTAACAAGCATGTAAAACTCACTCTCCATTGATTCACTCATGTCATTCAGTAATCTCTACAGTTGGCAGGTTAGAAGTCAGTGTAAACAATGATACCCAGAAAAGGAAGAATTGTGAATCATTAGTTATATATTTTCTGTTAAATCAAAGCCAAGTGGGCATCAAGAGGGAACAAGTATTCTAGGATCATAAGGTAAGTATGAAATATTGTGTACTTGTTTATAGGGGAAAACAGTAGGCAACCTCGATCCAAGAACTCTTTGTGATAAGCACGTGGTGACAGAACTGGCAGCAGACTTGGCACTGGCATTCTGGAATAAAGACAGTGAGATGTGAACTGTTGGAATGTGTATCATTCTTGCCCATAGACACCAGGATGCTTAGGTAGAATAAAGAAATGCAGATCTAGTAGAGAAGATAATGAAGCATTCAACTTTCATTCTGTTTGCAAAAATTAATGTGCACTCATATGGTGTTTTATACATACAAACACACAAATACAACTCTGTTCAAAAAGCCTAGAAAAGATGGGTACCATGGGAGAGTGAACAACACTAGCTCCTACACTCTGATCTTGAAATGCCATTTCCCACAAAAATAAACAAATCCTTTGGGGAGAAATGCCTAAGCCCACACACCTTCTCAAACCAGACGGCGAAGAGACAGTCAAAGCCTGTTGGGGTGATGCTACATGAAGTTACGAGACCAGAGAGGAGCGAAATTGGATTTCAAATTAGGTAAATGGAAAGGAATAAATCCTATCTAGTGTATGTAACTACCTGAATACGCCATGTGAATCAAACGAACATCTTCTTTTGAAAGGGTAAGAGGAAAGTGATGCCTCCTCTGCAGCTGCTGACTGAAAACAAATGTACATATAGTTTTGACACACACAAAAAAAACATGCAGAATTCCAGATAAAACCCAGATTTTAGACAAACACAACTAAAATTAAGTATGAATGTACAAATATACTTACAAAATTATCGGTAAAGTAGATTATAAAATTGTGTCCTTCCCTTAAGCATTATGTCAGGCCCTAAACACCAGAACCTATGATGGGACCTTATTTGGAAACAAATCTCCGGATATATTTTAATCAAGGATCTTGCGATGTGATTGCTCTGGATTATATTAGAACTTAAATATAGGTTAAGACATTTTATGTGGCACAAAACTAAAACTTAAATAGGGAAACCCAAGTGAAAAGAGTGGTAGTGATTACAGTTTTGTAGCTGCATGCCAACAAAAACCTGAAGGCTGCAGAAGCAGCAGAGGTGAAGGATGACTCTCCGCTAGAGCCTCCACACGCCATGGGGACCTCTGGACACCGACACTGGGACTTGCATAGCGGGCCTCCTAAATTGTAAGAGGGAAAGTTTCTGCTGTTGTACATCAAGTCCATGAAAATTCGTTACAAAGTCAAAGAAAACAGGCCTCATATATTTGCTTTGAAGGGAAAATTAGCTTCAGGGTCTCTTAATTATAGTAATTAGTGATAAGTTTTTTAAATGCAAATGCACTTCAGCAGATCTGTGAATTCTACACTTTCAGTAGTGTTATAAACTTCAGTTTTTCTATGGATTAAATTATCACCCTAAGTGTTTTAAATGAGAGTGCCTGAGATTTATGGACAATCTACAATGTGGTTATTAATTCTCTTCTAACATCAATGATGGAATGTGCTCTCAAAATTTAGAAGTTGGATTTTCCATTGTTAATAAAACACAAAGTACTTCATCCAATATCTACTTTCTATTTTATATACTATCCAGCTAAGAAAGAAAATGCTTTCACTGTATGAAATGTCTCTCTCTCTTTCTTTCTCCTATTTGGGAAATTTAGTGGTAGAAAAAAAAAGGTCACAGCAATTTTCATGGGCCACATGTTACCAGTGAAATGAAATCATCAAGCATATGGCTTTTAGAGAAGAAACACACAAGCAAACAACAGTACTAAATGTCACAGCAACCCCACGTTAGCACACCGTTTTTCTAAAATGTACTGAGAAACATAATCAAATAAAGCTCAAAACATAAATTCAATCAAGAAACTTACACTTTTAATTGTGTACAATCAAGAAAAGCAGTTATAGCAGATTTCTCTAAATTGAAATTTCTTTAATTTATTGCAAGCATAGATAAAAGTCTCTTGTACTGTCATGAGAAATATCAATGTATTTGTCAGTATAGTACTTGGGAATTCTATTGGGAAACAGGAAAAAAAAATATAATTTTAGCTTTTCCACAGGCAAATACATTTTTCCTCGTTATAGCTTACTATTCTTCCGATGTTTTATATATATATATATATATATATATATATATATATATATATATATGAATTTTATGTTCATTATTTCTAATTTAACGTATATTCATTATGAATATACAGTTTTCTTTCCAAGAATTATCTATACAAACTATGTACAAACATATAACATACATTACATATATATGATATATGTATATCATATCAATGGTGTGTGTATATATAATTTTATAAAATATGTAAGTTAAAGCATGTTACTTTATAAAACAATTTCATGAAATAGGTGTAAGTGTACAAGCCACAAATAGGAAAGCCAAATAGGACAGACATTTTCCAGAATTGCTCATACGAAAGGGAAACTAAAAATGTAGTAAAAGGACTAACACTGGAAGTAAATGTATATACTGATTATTTTTGAGGACCTTTTGGCTGGTTCATTTTGTTTTGTTATGCTTATCCTAGGAGAACAGGAAACTACTTTCTTATTACAAAATAATAATAAAAAAATTCCTAATGTGTCAGTGTCATGGCAGCCTTTGGGCCACAATAAGCAGACAGAGCAAACGTAACTCCAGGCAAAGGATTTTTACAGAAGTAAACTATCCAGAGAGCCTGGAGGACCTCACAATATAAAGCCTTCAAAGCAGAAAACTTCCACATACATTTTTATTAATGCCTGGATCTGTTTAAAATCTAAAGAGATGGGGCTTTCTAATTAAGCTTTGCTCATTTTCTTCTGCATTACCACTTATGTTTTATTTATTAATCTGTATCATCTCAAAAGATCTAAGTTTTTCTTGTTCTGCTTCACGTAACTGACAATTTCTGGAATAGGAGTGGACTGAGTTCAGCAAAGTGTCTACCCGGTTGTAAATACTATAGAAGGAGGTGCTGTCTAAAAATAAGTGGGGTAAAATTAATGCATAAAGAGAGAACTTTGCTGACTTGTTTCATCAGGCCTGACAAGATGGTTCATTCTTATTACCTTAAGAAATGAAGGCCTCTTTTCTGCAGTTTGATATTCCTGCTGCAATCTAAATATTAATAGCTTTTTTGGAGGATAAACAAAGAACAAAACCTTGGCTTGAGCCTCCACAAATGCCCAGAAGAATTAATGGTAATCCGCCTACCAAACTCAGACCTGTGAGGCTTTCCACAGCAAAGGTGTCATAGCATGTGAAGCTGTCACCAGAAAGAAGGAAAGAAATAAAATAAGAGACAAGAAAAGAGCAGCCTGGCAGGAGATTCATGGATAAAAATGTAAAGAGTGCTAATCTGGATTCACCTATCACAGTTATGGTGCCTACTTTTTTTCAACTTAAGTGGTAGTAAAATATTACCAATTTTATTGTTTTAATTATATTTATTTATTTATTGTCTTTTTGAAACAGGGTCTCACTGTGCAGTTCAGGCTGGCCTTGAGCTCACTTTTGTAGCACAGGCTGGTCTCCAACTCACACTAATCCTCTTGCCTCAGCCTCTCAAGGACTGGGATTACAGGCGTGTGCCACCACACCCGGCTCTTAACTATATTTAAATGTATATTTTAGTATAATTAAGTATATACATATTGTGTGTAATCCTCACTACAGCCATCTACAAAACACTCCATTGTAGAATTGAGACTGTATATCTACTAAGCAGGGTATCCCCATTTTTCTCTCTTACCTGTTGCAAATTTCCTGTTCAAGGAGATTATGGGGCCACAGAGGAATGTGACTATGATGTACAGCATGCTTAAGGAGAGTCACCTAGAGAGGAAACATTCTCTCAGGCTTCCATAGAGAGCAAAATGGTCAAGCAATGGCAGTGATTCATGCAAATGGCTGACACTGATAAAAGTTTTGCAAACCATAGTACATGGTTCTAGGGTAAACCCTGAGAGGACCTGACTGACTTGTCGGATTCACAAGTTTCGTATTTTTTGTAACTTAGGTCTGGCTTTATCTTGGTCTTAACCATCCAGCAGAAAAGTCTAGCCATGTGATATAGAAAGGAAAGCCATATTAATATGCTGAGTTGTAAAAGGCTCAAGTCAATAGCCTCCTATAATGCCAGATGAGCTGATAATCCACTATTGTGACAGACTATTAGAATAAATATACAGCTACTTTCTCTTTGTGCAATGAAAAGAAAGATCTGTACTAAAGATGTCTAGACAAGAAATTCTGTCTGCATCTTGTACTCTGAACAACTATGATGAAGACAACATTGTGCAATGTATTAATCATTGTAAAATAATAATAATAATAATAATAATAATAATAATAATAATAATAATAGTAATGATAAAACAAAGCTCTGGGATTACAGGTGTGTGCCACCATGCCTGGTCTCTGAGGCTGGCTCAGTGCTTTTGAGTGTGGGACCAGTGCGGCATGTGATTCCAGGTTTGAACCCTGGTCCCTGTGCTTGCCTAAGCAGGTGCTTTAGTGCTCTGATCTATCTCCCGGGCCCTCTTCCTTGGTAAATTTGAAAATTGAATCTTGTACTTATACTACATTTTAAATCTATTGTTCTATAAACTGATATTGGAGTTGTTTTCACAATTTAGTTATTATGAGCATAGCTTCTTGTAATAAGAACAAGGAAATGTTTATTTGAATTGTTTTGATTCTTTTAAATATATCCAGAAGTGGAATTCTTAGATTTTATATCCATTTTGTTTTCAAATTTTTCAGGATTTGATGATACACTGTTTTCCACAGTACTTGCATTACCATACAGTGCATCTACAACCTCATGAACAATTGTCCTTTTCTGGAATAATTTTTTGGTAGTAATTACCCTAATTATGTAACCAAAAATGTCCCCAGTCAGTATACCTCAGTTGCCGAGGTGATAGTTTGAGTTTAAGTTCCAGTTGCTTCCATCTCTTACAAATGGGTGGTCACAGGGCTTGGGAGATAGTTCCACAGTCGTCTAAGCTCCTGCTTGGCAAGTGCACAGACCTGACTTCTATCCCTGGTACTGGTGCCCTGCCAGCTACTGAAACCAGGCATGGTGGTGCATGCCTATAATCGCAGCTCTGGAGAGGCTGAGACAAGAGGATTGCTATGAGTCTGAGCTGTGTGGTGAGACCTTGTACAAATAAATAAATAAAAGATGTTTAAAATTGAATGGTTACACCAGGATTATAGCTCAGTAGCACAGTGCCTGCCTGGAAAGTATAAGGTCTGAATTTGATTCCCAGTGCCAAATAAGTAAGTAAGTAAGTAAGTAAGTAAATAAATAAATAAATAAATAAATAAATAAATAAATAAATAAATAGTGGTCTCAGTGATGCACCTTCTAAAAGCCAATCAACTACTTCCAAATACTCAGCCACTGAAGTTTCTCCCTGTTTATCCCACGTAAATCTCAAGCCACCAATGATCAAGGCCTGGCATTTTGAGGAACAAATCAATTCCTAGTCAGCGCCCATCTGATGTTAGGTAAGTCTATCTTCAGATCCTGTCTGTTCTTTCAGTGTTTACTTGCTTTTATGATAAGGTGGCATCTCATGTTTTGACTGACACTTTCCAAGGAATTATCCATATTGAGTATCTTACGCATTTATATTTCTTCTTTGTAGAAGTAGCTATGCAAATCTTGTACCTATTTTCTAATTTGACTTTTTTATTCTGTTGTTATTGTTTTTTTAAAAAAGAATTTTAATTTTTTATTTATTTTTTTCTTGTTTCAGAACTTTTGTTTGTTTGTTTTTATTTATTTTTATGGCCAGCTCAGCCTGCCCTGAGGGCAGGGCTGGCTCAACACGTGGTGCCTGGGATCAAACCACTGTCCTTGCAGCCGCCTAAGCTTTCCTAAGCAGGTGCTTTAGACCACTGAGCCATCCTGCTGGGCCCCTCTGTTATTGTTGTTGGCCTATAATTTTATATATTTGTATATTAACATTTTTCAGATATATTATTTTATTCTACTTCATGCATTGCTTTTCACACTGATAATCATGCATCTCACTGCTTAGAACTTTTTAATTTAGATCAAGTAGAGTTTTATTTTCCCTTGCCCGAGTTTTGAGTGATGTAGCCATGAAATTTCTAACCAATATCTTGAAGTTTTTCCTCCCAGATTTCCATACAAGAATTTTATAATTTTCCCTCCTGTTTTTAATTTTGAATTGATTTTTAAAATATTGGTACAAAGGTTCAATTTGATTGTATTGTATATAAGTATCACTTTGCACTATTTACTAAAATGACATTTTTCTCCATTGAATGAGCTTGATGCTCTTAATAAAAATCATTTAATCAGATTATTTCTCTGTGACTTTATTTCATTTATCTGTAATGCTTTCTGCCAATTTCATAGTATTTTAATTACTGTGGTTTTATAGTAAAATTTGAAATAAAGATGTGTGAAATTGTTGGACATGGTAGAACATGGAGAGGTAAGAAAACATCTAAAGCATTTTTGAGAAAATAGCAGTCAATTTTCCACCCAAATTGACAAAACAATAATGAAAATATATTAAAAGAGCTCTTAGGGCTTGGGAGATAGCACTACTGTTTACGTGCCCACCTGGCAAGCACAAGTATCCGGGTTCAGTCCCTGGTAGTACATGCCTTGCTGGCCTGGGGAACTGTTTGGCACCCCAAACTAGGAGTGGTGGTACAAGTCTGTTATCCCACGGCTTGGGGGGCTGAAAACAGGCAGATCGGTATGAGTCTGATATACATAGTGACGCCCTATAGACCTTGTACTAAATGCATAAAAAAGACTAAAAATATATTAAAAAGTATGACTCAAATACCAATGTTTTTAGAAAATACACTGTAAATGTAAACTAAAAATATTTAATAGAAAGAATGATTATATATAATATGGTCAATCAGTATTCAAAAGAGCATGACTATGGCTGTATAAACACTAAACAAAGTATATTTCAAATCCAAATTTGAGAACAGAAATAAAGCACATCTTTAATAAGGCCACAAGATTTATCTGCCAGTAGAATAGTGTGATGCTAGAAGTTTATGTAGCTGACAGCTAAGCTTTACCATATATGAAGCAATCTAGTGTAATGACCACTGAGGCAGGTGAGTTCGCCTGTCTCTTCTTCACAGCAGGCCGCATGCCAGCCTGGAGACTCAAAATACAGCAATTAACAGTGGTAAACAGCAATTGTACTTCACATTTCCTGATAAGAGGAAAAATAATTAGTGGTAAGTCAGTCGAGATAACAAACCTGAACAAATGTCATTTAAAATAGCACCAGTTATTAAATACTTTAGGGCAAGTCTGAGAAAAAGAGGCTTTCAAAGCCTGCCCTCTTAAAACAAGAAATGTCACATATTTAGTAAATTTATAGAGATGATATGTTCATAAATTGGAAGACTCAAATTGCTAAGAAAATTCTCCCAGTTAATCCACACATTCAAATAAATCTAAATTAATGTGCTACTAATTTTAGTATGTAAAAGCTGATCCTAAGATTCATATAGTTATCAATGCTGAATTGCTAGGCATTTGTAAAACAAAGAATAGCAAATATGAACTTAAGTTCAAGAATCTACTGGATTCTAACCCCTTGCCGGTGAACAACAACAACAGAAAAAAAAAAAAAAAAAGCTAAAGTGATACTAATTGCAAAGAACTAGAAAGGTGAACAGATGAGGGCGTGTAAAGCACTATCAATCCATGCACAAGGAGAGGGATGGCCGGCCCACCGTGCGCTGGTGAAGACCCAAAGGAATTGGGATTTCCACACGCTTCTGCTGGGAAAGAAGTTCTACAGCCAAACTGGTAAACAGTCTAGCACTTCCTTACAGAGTCAGAGATGCACTTGCCTTATGTTCCTGTCATCCTACTCCTTAGTATTTGCCCAAAGGAAATGAAAATGAAAATATATAACCATACAAAGTCTTTATGCGAATGTTCATGACAACGAAGTCTACTGAAAGAAAATGTTTTCATTAGAATCAATATAAGCTTGCCGACATTGCCATTTCTGCTGATAACTCACTACTATTATGGATTATTGAACTATATATATATATATATATATATATATATATATATATATATACAGCTACTTTCTCTTAGTTTAATGAGAAGGAAGATTTGTGCTTACAGTGTTTGGATCATGTCTGCATATTGTATTCTGAACAACTTCTATAATGACAACAATATGTAATGTATTACTTATTGTAACTGTCTTCCTAAACTGTTTTGAAACTGTCTCACTGCTATTTCTTTCTCATTAAAATTAATTAAATAGAAAGAAAAAAAGAATAAATATAAGCTTGCATGTTAATATTAGCTGCTACTTGGTTAATCTTAGTGTGATATAATAAATACATAAATGAACCAAAAGAGCAGAAAAAAAGAAGAGAGAATATATATAGCATCTAATCCTAGGGAAAAAACTCGTTTGGTTGTTTCTAACTTATTAAAGGTTTAGTTCATATACAAGAACTCTTTGACTGTTCCGAGTGCTGCAGATGCCATTTGTTTAGATTCCAGAGGTTAATTGCACTTTAATTGAACTTCAATGAACAAGGAGTACAAAGAAAGAAAGGCAAGAGAGCATCTTCAACATCGAATGCCCAATCAATGGCTTCAAGGCAGAGAGTAATGATTTTAAAATTGCTCTATAGAAGATTTCTAAGAGGGAGGGCATCAGGACCAAGGATGCTAACACTAGAAATTATTCAGTTTGCACTGTGTGGAGCTGGCCATGGATTATAAAAGAACAGTTTTGTTCCATTTCTTCTGGGCACCGGAGTAGTCTGATATTTCAGGAGACCTTGCTTATTTATTTATTTATTTATTTATTTATTTATTTATTTATTTTTGGCTTTTTTGAGACAGGGTCTCGCTATGCGGTTCAGGCTGGCCTTGAGCTCACTTTTGTAGCCCAGGCTGGTCTCGAACTCATACCGATCCTCCTGCCTCAGCCTCCCAAGTGCTGGGATTACAGGTGTGCGCCACCACGCCCAGCTCTCAGGAGACCTTGTTTAACTGTTAAGGAAATTCTGAGCTGAAAAAATTTTACTTTTATGTTTTGCATACCTTCTGAATTTTATATATTAAATCAAATGACTAATTTTGAAGAGTTGCTTCTTTCTGTTGAAACTGATTCTGTCTCTGGTGGAAAATCATTTTAACTTAGAAGTTTTTCTTTAATCAATTATATATTGAACAAACAATTTTATTTTAGAATGTGAGCAGTGTTAATGCCAATTTCTGATGCAGAAGAAACTTAAATATAACATTGTAGTCTAGAATGTCAGTATATAAAAGATAAAGACATTCAGACTAATATTCTTTATTTCAAAGTTTTAATTAGTGATTTTTATTTATTTATTTTATTAATTTTAATGGAAAGAAATACCAATGAGACAGTTTCACAACATTTTAGGACAGTTACAACAATTAATATATTGCATATTGTTGTATTCATAGTACTTGTTCAGAGTACAAGCCAGTTGTGCTGATAATTAACTAGTAGTTTTATTGTCACTTAATGGAGTAAATGTTTGATGAGTCTGAATGTCACTTTGAATATATAGCATTTTAATAGGATAAAAATTACATTGAAAATAATATTTTCCATATTATCATCACTAGTCACCTAACCAAAATTCTTTTTGGACATATTCTCACATAATACTTGCAAGATTTTTGATTAGAAATGTATCTTAAAATGAAAATAGGAAGCCATAAGAATGTATATATGCAGGATGGCTTGGATAATTGTACTGCTGATTCCTGCTAGTCTACTGAAAGGAGTACTTAATGCTTAAATTTTTTCTTTTTAATGTCTCATAATTTTTTTTACCAATTTTTCATACTTATATATTAATCTATAGAACTAATTTGAAGATAAAATTATATGCCAATACCATTGTGAAATTCCTATTCTGTTGAGTATAATTCTGTATTTTTTCTATTGCTTAATCTTTCTTTTTTCTTTTCTTTTTTTAACATTTTTATTCTCTTCAAGAATAAAAAAAAATAAAAAAAAAAAAAAAGAATTTCTTGCCAAAGATTTGTTAGTTTCCTTGAGGTCAACTTTATTTTAAATGATTTTCTTTCATTTCATTTTTCCCCCTTTCTTTTTGAAACAGGGTCTTGCTATGCAGTTAGGGTGGCATTGTGTTCACTTTTGTAGCCCCCAGACTGGTCTGTAACTCACCGAGATCCTCCTGTCTGAACCTCCCCAGTGCTGGATTACAGGCATGCACCACCAGTCCTGGTTCCGGCCCTCATGGCATGCTTGCTTGTTGGACTGGAGATCTGACTGTGCTTGTCAGGTAGGTGCTCATGACTCTTAGCTGTCTCCTCAGCCCTTAAATAAATTCTGGTGGCTCAAAATTATATGTTTTATTGTCTAACGAGTAATTTTCAAAAGAGTAATTTCAGTAATATTTTTCAAAAGCTATCAGTGAGGTGAGTAATTCGAGTGAAAGTTTCATAGAAAATACATGGAGATATTTAGGTACAGTAATTTTATGAAAAATTTTTTTGTTGCTGGTGTGTCACACCAGGGAGCCTCTGAAATGTTACATTTTTGTAGTGTAACACATTTAATTATGCTCGTAGGGAACCAGGAGAGGGTCTCCTGGAAGACATGCAGGCAGTGTGATGGGGAAACCCTGGGAAAACTCGTTCATTCACACGGCTGAAGATGATGCTGTGTGTTAGCTAAAAACAGCACTGAAGCCAGCACCTCCACATGTGACTTCTGTGGGAAATTTGCGATGGGAAGAGAGGACAGGAGGGGAAGACGGAGAGAAAACAAAAGAAAAGGAAGAATAAGGGGAGGAGCTTAGGAGATGCAAACCCACACTAAGTCATAGCTTCTGTTAGTCTCAAATGCACATGGCTGACATCTGCTAGCTTATTTCCTGGTTTCTGTGGCAGAGGAGGCCAATTGCTCTCCAAGTTCACAGTCTTCTCTTATTCACAACTTTTAAGGATACACAAGGGGCCAGGGAGATAGCTTACTAGAGTAGGTGCTTATCTTTAGGTCCTGGGGCGGGGGGAGGGCTTGCTTTAAAGTCCATGCATTGTCTTCCCGCATCAAAGGGATGAGAAGAGTAATCCTTACTTTCCTTAACGTGATCTGTAAAATAAGTGAGATGAGAGTCAAAAGTCATTCATTGCCGGGTATGTTGGCACAGGCCTGTAATCTCAGCACTTGGGAGGCTGAGGCACGAGGATCAATGTGAATTTGAAACCAGCCTGGGCTACAAAAGTGAACTTAAGGCCAGCGTGAACTGCATAGCAAGACCCTGGCTCAAAAAAAAAAAAAGGAAAATCATTCATCAAAAGAATTTTGAGTATATGAGATTTTAAAAATAAATATAAATAACATATTTTTAGGATGTGGCTTCTACAGTTTAGCTGAGCAATATAAGAGCAAAAAGCATGTACTCATATTATGTGTAGAAACAGATAAATGCAAATTCTTGTACAAATACTTTAATTAGGTTTCTTACTCTGCAATAAAATTTCTTATAAGCAAAGCAACAGAAATTAAAAATACAGGTATACAATCTGTTACATGAAATAGAAGAAAGAAAAGAAAAAGGTGTTACATGAGTAGTTGATAAAAATGTAGTTAACAATAATTTTCTATAGAAATATAGGGAAGATTATACACTTTACGATCAAGAGTTTACAAGGTTTAGAATGGTAAAAGCCTTGGAAGTCTATAAATCTGTTCTTACATGGAAAGCATTGCAGGGGTGAGGCATACTATGATCATAAAAAAACCCTGCCATGTAGGCATCATATCAATTAATTTAATTTGTTTGACTTTATAGTCCAATCTGCCCAGTATTTGCGGTCAGTTATATAATATTTCTCCAAAACTTTAATTAGTTAAGTTGTGAATTCATTTTACAAAACATAAAACACACAGAAGAATTTTGACCTTTCCTAGGATGACAAGCTCCCTCCCTAGCAGATGGAAGCGCGTGCTGAGGTCACATGCCAAAGCAGAACAGAGAAGGAAAAATGGCTAAATTCTGGGGAGACATAAAGGAAAGTTCGTCTAGAAGTACTCATAAGATATGTCAATAACCCATCTAAGCTTATTTCTTTAGATAAACGTAGCAAGACCAAAGCTGTGCATTTTACATTTTAGTAGCTAGATATTGTAGTAGAGAAAATGACTGATGATGATTTTGTTTGTGAATAAAATCCAGAGCAGCAACACCTAACACTTCCTTCACTATGGCTTTTGTGTAGCAAAGTTTAATATACAAGGCCTCATCTATAGTTAAGGTTCTGCAAACAGCAATTATAAATGGTGTCAAAAAAAGATAACAATTTTTATATCATATGTAAGGGGTAAGGAAGATTTCTGTTAAAGCTAATCAACAGATACATAAATTTCAGGATAAACGTTACTGAACCATTGAGTACACTATATTCCAACACAATAGTTACTACACCGTGGCTATTCTTTGAACTTCTCAAAGGTAGCAGTGCTATTTATAGGATTGCTGGGCAGAAATTTTTGTTATACATTATTATCCTTTGTTTTCCAGAAAAAAATCAACTGAATTTATTGAGAGGAACACATCTGTAGTTTAATTTTGAACAACTTTCTTTTTTTTTTTTTTTTTTTTTTTGTATATGCAAGCTTTATTTGTTTCATGTGTTCACAAAAAAATGACATAGGGGGAAAAAAAGACATAGGAGTTTTAAATTCTTATGAAATAGTATCAAAAGCAAAACAAAGTTTCTATAAAAATTTAAAACCTAGCACACAAACATAAAATTTTAACAACCAAAGAGTAAAATTCACTTACAGACCAACTTGTGGCATAGAATATTTGGTCATAAACATACTTAAGGGGGCCAAGGATAGCTCAGGGGCACAAGTACCTGCCTGGCAAGTGCAAGATCCTCAGTTCCAACCCTGGTTCCACCAAAAAAAAATTACTTAAGTACTTTTTTACACGAATAAAATGGAGGCATCTTAAGAGTCAAGCCAGTTTTAGGGCAATAAAATCAAACAAACAAATTTTCCAATGTTGAAAACAAATTCAGTGCCAAAGCAGCTATTTTCCTAAAATCTCTGCTTTGAAATTACCTTCCTTCCTGAAGCCAGGTGTGGTGGCGCATGCCTGTAATCCTAGCATTTGGGAGGCTGAGGCAGGAATATCAATGTGAGTTCGACACCAGTCTGGGCTATAAAAGTGAGCTCAAGGCCAGCCTGAAAAGCATAGCGAGACCTTGTCTCAGAAAGATTAAAAAAGAAATTACCTCCCTTCTTGCCTTGCTTCCTGTTATTTTATGAAAAAGAAAAAAACTAAATATTTTTCATTTATTACTGAATTTTGGTGTGAAATCTTACATAGAAAAAATACACGAGGGTTAGAGAACAGACGTAGTATGTACTATGTTAAGTTGGTACCCATTGTAATGTAAACAATGGAAATTCGAAGGTCAGTGGAAGAAAACTCTCAGGAGGTCAAGTAATATTAAGATTCAAACATGAAGATGTAGAGCATCAAAACTTCATCCCCCTAATGTTCTATAAAACTTCATCACATACTTAGAGATATCTTTAAGGAAATAATTTTCTATTGTGACAGAACATTCACCTGAAGTTCAGCAAATCTGTCATTTTACTTTTTTACCTTGGG
>PVJA010026528.1:0-29551 GCA_004027025.1 Myocastor coypus
CCAGGCTGGTCTCGAACTCACACCAATCCTCCTGCCTCAGCCTCCCAAGTGCTGGGATTACAGGCGTGCGCCACCACGCCTGGCTTCCTAGGGACTTTTTATAGAGTAAAACCATGTGATAAGACCTGTCTAAGGTGGAGAACACAGGAACTCGCTTAGATAGGGATGAGGTGGGACAAAACTGTGGTCAGCCAGTAAGGCTGTAAGCGCCATTGCTCAGGTAAAATTGACTAGATTCAGGACCAAATCGGGAAGTGAGCTGTGTAGCAAGTGGGCATGTGTATATTTTTGGGTTGATTTTTTTTTTTTTTTTTTTTAGGGGATGTTTATTTTTTGCTTTTGGTGCTGAGGACTGAACCCAGGGCTTCTAACTTATTAGCAAGCACTCTACCACTGAGCCAAATCCCCAGCCCCTAGTGCGTATGAATATAGAACAGGAGTTTATCCAGTAACCACAGGGGTTGCATTAGTGACTCTTCCTGGCTTCCTCAGGGTGATGATCAATCCCGGACGCTTGTCTTTAGGGAGGTGAGCATTTGTTCGACCTTTGGTCTTTAGGTCTGGCCCACAGCAGGGGCATCAGTCTCTCTCACAGTTGCAAGGTGTCTTCCACGCTGTCTCCTTGGGAGCCCAGCCCTGTCTGACTGCCTATAATATTCTTATCTAATTCAGCTGCGGAAAACACAATGGCTGTTCCAGATGTCATAGAGATGGGAACCTGGCGTTTAGTACGCAGGGAGAGGAGGCAGGATGCTGGATGCTGGCCAGTGCAAGGGACACTTCCACTTCCTACAACTTTCAAATGTCCCACCACATGGTCTTCGGGTGGACAGCCTGCATTTGTGCCCATGAGTATCTAGGCCTGGGCCCTAACCTCTTTTAGACACAAACTTGAAGTGCTCTTATGTAGGGTGTGGTGGTGCACACCTGTAATCTCAGAATTTGAAGGCGAGGCAAGAGGTTTGCCTTGAGCTTGTGGCCAGCCTGGTCTACATAAGGGAGTTCAAGGCCAGCCTACACTACTGAGTGAGACCCTGCCTCAAAAAAAAGAGGTGCTCTTTTTTGAAGCCTAGCGTACACTCCACAGAGAATGCTTAATTCTGTCTGTCACTTTTCTTGTGCTTATTTACCCGTTTTTCTGTCTTTGGACAGACTAGCTTCCAATCTTTTTGCTTTTCTCTACCTCAAACCAGCTCATTAAATCAGAAGAGCATGAGTGAGATTTTATCCAAGGGTCTACATAGTAAAATTCATATGATTTAAAATAATTTTAGGAGCCGGGCGTGGTGGCGCACGCCTGTAATCCCAGCACTCAGGAGGCTGAGGCAGGAGGATCAGTGTGAGTTCGAGACCAGCCTGGGCTACAAAAGTGAGCCTAAGGCCAGCCTGAACTGCATAGCAAGACCCTGTCTCAAAAAAAGACAAAAATAAATAAATAAAATAATTTTAGGGGGCTGGCGGGCGTGGTGGCTCACGCCTGTAATCCCAGCACTCGGGAGGCTGAGGCAGGAGGATTGGTGCGAGTTCGAGACAAGCCTGGGCTACAAAAGTGAACTCAAGGCCAGCCTCAACTGCATAGTGAGACCCTGTCTCAAAAAGACAAAAAAAAAAAAAAAAATTTTAGGGGGCTGCAGAGATATCTCAGTGGTCTGGAAAAGTTTAGGCAACCTCAGGGACTGGGGCTCCGATCCCTGGTACCACATGCTGCACCAGCCCCACCCCCCAGGGCAAGCTGAGCTGGCCATAATACAAAAATGAATAAATAGATAAAAATAAACAACTGACATTTTAAAAATAAAATAAACTGTTGAAATAGCAAAATGTAGGTAAGAGTACAGTGGACAGGTATTTTTATATTATCTTTTATTTACTTATTATTTATTTTAATGTATTTGGTACAGGGTCTCACTATGCAACTCAGACTGATAGTGATCCTCCTGTTTTCAGCCTCCCCAGAACTGGGATTTCAGGCATGAGCTACCACACCCAGTCTCCGTGGCTGGCTCAGCACACCAATGGGCAGGGCCAACACAGTATGTGGTGCCAGAAATTGAACCCCATGGCCCTGTGCTTGCCTAAGCAGGTGTTTAGTCTGCTGAGCTATCTTGCTGGCCTTTGTGTGTGTGTTTAATACTAGGGATCGAACTTGGGACCTTGCACTTGCCAGTCAGATGCTTATGCTGCTGAGCTATCTCTCAGGTCCCTATTTTTTATGTTATCCATATACTTTTAGTTGTTGTTGTTGTTTTGAGACAGGGTCTCACTAAGTAGCTTATTCTGCCCTCAAATTCCCCGTGCTCCTTCTGCCTCAGCCTGCGTGTTCTGAGAATAGGCATGTGCCATCACACCCTGCACCTTCATATATTTATATGGGTTTCTTTCTGTGAAATTGTAAAAAAGACAAAGGAAATAACCAGCAACAAGGCACAGCGGCTGTGAATGGGTGTTTGTTTGTTTGTTTGTTTTTCTTTGTGGGACTGGGGTTCAAACTCACAACCTTGCATTTGCCAGGCAGGCACTTTTGCCACAGAGCTATCTTCCCTGTCCCGAGTGGGTGATTATTACCATGTGACTAATTCAAGCACCAGAAAGCATTCTCAAGGCAGGGTAGCTTGGGGTACCCCAGTCTACACTGGCAGAATGGAAGGATGAGAGCTCTGCGAGGTTCACATCCCCCTCCCCAAGTTCAACTCCACCCTGAGGCATGGCCCACAACCTGTTCCCAAGAGAAGTGAGAAACAGCTCCTGGAGTTTGTTCTCCCCAGAACCGCAAAATCAACTTTGACCGCGCGAAGGGCTTGGTGGAAGTGATCTTCCAGCACTTGTCTGAGGAGGACAAAGGCTCCTACACTGCTCAGCTCCAAGATGGGAAAGCCAAGAACCAGATCACCTTGGCCCTGGTGGACGACGGTCAGCCCCACATCCTGCCCCCTGTCCCCTGCCTGTCCCAGCCCCCATTCCAGGGCCTGCTGAGCCCATCCCCCATCTCCCCTCCACCCAGTGTTCCCCCGGGGTACCCAAACCCGCATTCTTCTCGAGTTGTGCTAGCCCCTCCCAATGTGTTTGCAGATTTTGACCAACTTCTAAGGAAGGCAGATGCCAAGAGACGTGACTGGAAGAGAAAACAGGGTAAGAGCTACGGGGCAAAGACCAAAGGAAGGCCTCAGGCCACTGCGCTGGAGAGGGCTAACCTGGGGGCTCAGAGGCCCCGACCGCCACCCCAGACAGTTCCACGGCGGTTCAGTCCACTTCTGTCCCGGTGCCAGATCAAACCAGCCCTGTCCGGGGCCCAGCAGGATGGCTCAGTGGTCTAAAAGCACCTGTTTAGGAAAGCTTGGGCAGCTGCAGGGACTGCGGTTCGATCCCCGGCACCACATGCTGCGCCAGCCCTGCCCTCAGGGCAGGCTGAGCTGGCCATAAAAATAAATAAACAAACAAACAAACAAAAGTTCTGAGACAAGGGGCCAGGGAGATAGCTCCGTGGCACAAGTGCCTGCCTGGCAAGTGCAAGGTCGTGAGTTCGAACCCGGGTCCCTCAAAAAAAAAAAAAAGTTCTGAAACAAGAAAAAAAAACAAGCCCTTTCCTGCCCCAGTGTGATTGCCTGCACTGCTAACCCCGCCCCTCTAGCTCATATAGCAGGGGCCGGGGAGATAGCTCAGGGGCACAGATGCCTCTCTGGCAAGTGGAAGGTCTTGAGTTCGATCCCCAGCTCTGAAAATAAATAAATAGGTAGATAGGTACACCTAGTGCACCTGGCATCAAGATCCTAAAAATCCCAGTGTTCCTAGACCCCTTCCCAGCTGGCTTCCCACATCCGGCCACCAGGTGGCGCCTGCATTAACCTGGGGTGCTGACCGGTGGTCGTTTTGTCTTGGACGTGCAGGTCCCTACTTCCAGGAACCTTTGCAATGGAAGGTCACCGAGGACTGCCAAGTGCTGCTGACCTGCAAGGCAAGTCCCTGCCCCACCTGCAGCCCTGCTAGCTGTCGCTACCCACCCCATTCTCCAAATTCCATTCCCAGAGTTTGGCAGCAGGATCTTCCAGGTGGCCCAGCCTTGAGCTCGACCCTTCAGTCCTCTGAAGGTGTCCAGAGGGGCCGGGGCGCCTGGAGTATGGCTCGCGGAGGGCTCCTCCGGGCTTATTGTCAGCGCTGCTCCAGGCATCGCAATAGTACTCTGTTTCATCCGCCCCACCCCATCCCTTCTGAGCTAGGCATTGTTAACATCACTTTAAGGATGAAAGAACCAGCTGGGCACAGTAGAATAAGCGCCTGCTTGGCAAGCACAAGGTTCTAAGTTTCAGTCCCCTGTACTGAAAAAAAAAAAGAGTGAAAGAGCAAATGGGGAAATCTTCCCAGGCCTTAGGCAGAAGAACTCATTAACCAAGACTCCCTGATTCCAAAGCCTCTTGTTTTTTCTGGCACCCTGCTGCAGCCTCTTAGATAACTGGGGTAGGACAGGGTCCGTGGGTGGATCCCCCACCCCCCCAACCCACCCCACACAGAGTCGTCCAGTGAATACTGAGCACCAGATACTGGCTGGGCACGCATGGATGAAGACTTGGTGTCTTTAGGCATGCAAGACCATGGCCCAGCACAGGGCCATTGGAAAGCAGGTGCCCATGTTTGATCAGGTGTGCGCAGGAAGTTGATTAATCTCAGTGGGAGGTGGCAGAGGCGCAGAGGATTTCCTGGAGGAGGAGGAGACATCTGAGTCTAAGGAGGGAGTGTAGGCAGGGCTGGAGGCGTGTGCATAAAGTCCAGGCTTCCATCCCCAGCATAGAGGAAGGGGGGGTAGACATTTACAACAAAAACTAAGTGGAGACAGGATAGAGGGGCAGGACCCCAGCCTTTGGTCTGATCATGGGGGAAAGGGGTGATGTTTATAATAGGAAGTTGTGATGAGCTGAGTTTTTACTTAAGAAAAGACATGATAGAGTCCTTCACACCCCACTGTCCTCAGGTGACCAACACCAAGAAGGAGACCCGCTTCCAGTGGTTCTTCCAGAAGAGAGAGGCGCCCAATGGTCAGTATGACCAGCAGACCGGGGAAGGGCTTATTTGCATCGAAGAGGTAAATGCACTTCCGGTTCTGAGGCTCACACCCTTCTTAGCTGCGTGCCAGGCCAGGGCTGGGGTCCAAAGCAGGGCTGACACTAAAGTGCAGTAAGGAAGACTCTCACCCTGGGGCTCAAAATTTAAGGAGCACCAAAAAACACATTAATCAAGATGAATAATGTAGCCGGGCGTGATGGCTCATGCCTGTAATCCCAGCACTTGGGAGGCTGAGGCAGGAGGATTGGTGCGAGTTTGAGACCAGCCTGGGCTACAAAAGTGAGCTCAAGGCCAGCCTCATCTGCATAGCAAGACCCTGTCTCAAGAAGACAAAAAAAAAAAAAAAAAAAAAAAAAAAAAAAAAAAAAAAAAAAAAGATGAATAATGTTTTGGGCCATATTTTTTTTAAAATCAAAATAAATGTCCCTCCTGCCCCAAAAAGAGCATAAAGAAAAGCACAATCGGTGCCTGGAAGATTGGCTCAGTGGTCTAAAGTGCCTGCTTAGGAGAGCTTGAGCGGCTGCAGGGACCGCAGTTCGATCCCTGGAACCACATGCTGGGCCGGCCCTGCCCTCAGATCAGCTTGAGCCGGCCATAAAAATAAATAAATAAACTGCATGAGAAGGCGTCTGTTGGTGTCTTCCTTGCGTGGTGGGCGTGTGCCCCTTACATTTTCAAAGGGAGCATTCGTCCCTTACAAAACAAAAGTTCTGAAACAAGAAAAAAGCACAATCAATATTTCCAACAAATGGGGCCCGACAGGATGGCTCAGTGGTCTAAAGCGCCTGCTTAGGAAAGCTTAGGCAGCTTCAGGGACCTCAGTTCAATCCCTGGCACCACATGCTGCGCCAGCCCTGCCCTCAGGGCAGGCTGAGCCTGCCATAAAAATAAAAAGTTCTGAAACAAGAAAAAAATAAAATAAAGTAAAAAATTAAAATATTTCTAACAAAGCTAAACCAGTTTTACTGCCTTTCCCCTCTGCTGGGGCTCCAGGCCTGAGCTGTTCTTCCCTGACCCCAGTCTTCCTCTGTAAAGATGCTCTCAACAGTCTTCCCTGTGCCCACAGCCCAGGATTGAGGACAGGAAAGAGACCCTCCTGTCAGGGCACAGCAAGGTGGACCTGGAGCTCAGGTCTCCCACCCAAGTCCTCCCCCACATCCGGGGCCTTCAGAGGAGAGAAGTACAAGGCTTGGTCCTGTCCATCAACGTCCTAATGCTGGTGCCCTGTGACCTTGAGGGATCTGGAGCAATCTAACTTGCCCAAGTTTGCACAGTTACTGGGAAGAAAATAACCATTTCAGGGTCTTCTGTAAATCCTGGCCAGGATAATGCCATGTCATCAGCCTGTCACCATGGCACAAGCCCCTTAAACAGGGCATGGCATCCAGTAGGTGCTTAATAGTTGTGGGGCACCTAGCCAGGCACGGTAGCGCACGCCTATAATCCCAGCACTTGGGAGGCTGAGGCAGGAGGATCTATGTGAGTTGGAGACCAGCCTGAGCTACAAAAGTGAGCTCAAGGCCAGCCTGAACTACATAATGAGACCCTGTCTCTAAATAAATAAATAAATAAATAAATAAATGTTATGGGGCACCCACTGGTACAGAGCTTCCCCAGCTTTCTGACATGTGTCACCACTTGGTTAAGAGCTGCTCCTGCCTTGGGTCCTGTTCCCAAACCCCTTCATAGCAGTGGGTGTGGCCTCAGCCTGTCCTTTTCCCCAGGGCCAGACCAGCCTTGAATTAGAAATCAACAGGCTGTGAACTAGCTAGGGCCCAGAGGGGTACACTGAGGCCCAGGGAGAGAAGGAAAGCCTTCCCTGGGGTCACCCAGAGGACACAGCCCTCCTGACCTGGTGTCTGTCCTTGGGGAACCATGCTAACACTGCTGCCTCTCACCCTCTTTCCCAGTTGTCCAAGGAGGACAAGGGAATCTATAGAGCGGTGGTCTCTGATGATCGCGGGGAGGACGACACCATCCTGGACCTCACAGGTGAAGGTAGGCGCTAGTGATCAGCATTTGAGATCAGTCGGGGGTGCCGGGAGGGTCAGCCTGGAGACTGCGGTAGGAACTGGGGTGAGATTTATAGAATCCCTGTGTCAGCTGGGGACGCTGAGGCATGGAGGGGCTTAGTGGCTTGCTCAAGTTTGCCCAGCTAGGCAGTGGCCTGGTGGCCTGCGGGGTGTGGCTGTGATGCCTGGTCCCATGGTACACCCCAAACTCAGCTCAAAGCCTGCACTCACCCCTGTGCTCTGCTCAGCCTACAAGAGATCCTGAGGTCGGCCCTTTGCCCACCATCATGGAGGGCCTCCCCCTCTGCAGCCGCCCTGCAGAGCTCCCTGGGCACAAGGACAGCTCCCTCAGCCTTGTCCAAGGACATCCCCACCCCCACCTGCCCCCAGGGGAGCCCACAACAGCTGACCGTTCTCTGTCTCCCTGCAGCCCTGGATGCCGTCTTCACTGAGCTGGGCAGGATCAGTGGTAAGCAAACCCGCCTCTTTGCCCAGCCCTGTCCTGATGCCGAAGAGCCCCCTGGGGCCTCCCACCTTCCTCGGCTGCCAGACGTGGGTCTGTGTGCAGCTTCGAGGACTGGGAGAGGAGGTCCTGCTGCCTCCCCACGGAGCTGCGTCCCCACCCCATGATCCTCCAGGGCAGGAGAGAGCTGGCCAGCTCTCGAACTTGCTGCCCAGAGGGACTCGGGAGGGCCCCACCTTTCTCTGCCTCTGCAGCCCTCTCGGCATCTCCGCTGAAGATCCAGGGCACTGAGGAGGGCATCCGGATCTTCAGCAAGGTCAAGTACTACAACGTGGAGTACATGAAGACCAGCTGGTTCCACAAGTAGGTTGGCCTTGTACCTATGTCCTTAGAAGGACCCTGGTCTCAGCACCGCTGGCCAGTGGCAGAGAGAAGGACAGAGAACAAAGAACTAGGCAGTCCAGTGAGTTGGGGTGCCTTCGGGCCTCTGCAAGCTTAGGAAACTGAGGTTCTCTACCAGGGTTGTGGAGAACGCACAGGGCTGGGAAGATAGCTCAGTAGAAGTCCTGAGTTCAGCCCCTGGTATAGAAGAAGAGGAAGAGGAAAAGGAAAGGAAGAGGAAGAGAGGAACAGGAAGAAGAAGAGGAAGGGGAGGGGGAGGGAGGGACAAAGAGAGGAGCTGACAGCCAAGGGAAGGCTGCATCCAGAAGGTGGGCAACAGCAGGATGGCTCAATGGTCTAAAGCGCCTGCAGGCGGCTGCAGGGACCGAGGTTAGATCCCCGGCACCACATGCTGCACCAGCCCTGCCCTCAGGGCAGGCTAAGCCAGCCATAAAAATAAATAAACAAACAAACAAAAGTTCTGAAACAGAAGGTGGGCAAGAGGGAGCTCGGTCAACCCAGACAGTTGGAGAACAGAATTCTCCCCCAGCTTATTATACACTCAGCCCCCTTGGCCTCATGGAACAATCACTGAAGTACCCCTTCCACAGACTGACTTGGTCCAGTGTATCAAACGCAGCAGAGCCAAGGTCAGGGAGACTCTTGGGACAATGGGGCTCCTTCTATAGCCACTTTCTAAGCCCTGGCAACAGGCTGGGGCAGCAGAACACTGGGACACATGCTAGGTATCCTCAGGCGTGAAATTTAAGGAAAAAAGGGAAAGACTTCAATCTTAGCCTATGCCATTCCAACAGTTCACAGAGGATTGTAGGGAGGAGGAAGGAGGAGACAGGAAATGCTCCTTAGGTGACAGGAGTGGCAGTCGCTGCCCCTCATATGCTGTTTTCTTTGGGTCCCCATGCCCGGGGACCTATGACACACGCAGCGCTTGCGCACAGCTGAGGTGCCTCCGATTTTGTGAATGAATGTGTCGAGGGTTGAGCGGTGAGCGTCTGTATGATGCAGGGAGGATTGGGTGAGTAGTGAGCGGAAAGGGCGTGGGTCCGCGTCGGGTGTCTCACGGGGAGTCTGCACCCCGAGAGACGGGCGCGGGTTGGCGTCATGCTTAGACCCGCGGCTGCCAGCCTTGACCGCTTCTCTGTCCCCGCACTCAGAGACAAGCGCCTGGAGAGCGGCGATCGGGTTAGAGCAGGCACCACCCTGGATGAGATCTGGCTGCACATCCTGGACCCCAAAGACTCAGACAAGGGCAAATACACCCTGGAAATAGCTGCCGGGAAGGAAGTCCGGCAGCTCTCAACGGATCTCTCAGGGCAAGGTGAGCCGTCCCAAGGCCCCCCCACTGAAAATCCCCTTCTCCCCACCCCGTCCTGTCACTGCCTCAAGAGAGTACGGTAATGGGGAGAAAATGGAGGACAGTCGGGGCTGAGCCCTGTCCCCGGGGTCCTGCTACAGAGACCTGACTCTCCGGCTTCCCTACCACCTTTTCCTTCTTGCAGCTTTTGACGACGCCTTGGCGGAACACCAGAGACTCAAGTAAGTTTCCTCCACGTTTCTAAGCGCAAGTCACAGCGCCCTCCCCAGTCTGGGGCAGGAACTGCACTTAAGACTCCCTCCTGGTAATCTACCCTGCACCCATCGCCCCCCTGAGCCGCTGGGACTAGTGGAGCCCATGCCCCCTTCCCATTTCTGTTTTTCAGAGCCTTGGCGATCATCGAGAAGAGTAAGAGCCCCATGTTTCTGTGGTTTTGCTTCAGATGTGGGGTGGGCATCTGTGGAGTCCCAGATCCATGGTAGGGTTTGTGGGGGCCTGGGGTCCCGTGGTGCTGCCGGGCCGTGGAGGTGTGAAGATGGACCAGTGAGGATATCCAGACACCTGAGATCGTGGTTGGGGAAAAGCCCCATGTGGGTGGGCTACAGGACCCGGCCCTGGGAGTTTGGGTTCCCTGACCCTGGCAGTGATGGGAAGGGGCACTTCAGTGAAGCCCATGCCTGGGCAGCAGGGCACCATAGCCTTGCCAGCCTGACCACAAGGAGAGTGGCTGGGCAGCTACACCGAAGGGACAGGAGCGTGGAAAGGCTGCCGGCACAGACGCAGTTAGCAAAGCCCCATGGGACGCCGTGGTCCCTGAGCATCCCAGGGGCACTGAGGATGAAACCAGAATGGAAACACTGGCCTAGAGTTCCTAACCATGGTCTGGGCCATCTTGGTGTCTCCATGGCTGTGTAAGGAGGTGTCCTTGCAGGACTGGAGGACGCCAGCCTTAGCCTGTTGCTCCTGAAGGAAGCTGTCACTCACAGCATGCACTGAACCACTCACCCAGCGTGAATGTCTCCTCCCCTCCTGGAATGCCACACCCTACATCTGGTGCTCCCTGTCGGGCCCTGCTAGTTGAACTCCCCTATCCGTGGTTCCTGGGGTTTGTGGAGTCAGGGCCGGGGAAGGAAGGGGATCGTTTCCCTGAGGAGCACCTAGCAGAGCTCCCTGTTGCACCACGCCCACCCCAGCAGCCTTCCCTGGTGAGTCTGGGGTCGTGGGCCCCTGCTCCCCTTCTGCACACTGGACAGACGCCATCCACGCCCGCGTCGCGCCTGGCACCCCTGGTGCAGAGGTGGGGCTGAGACCTGAGCCTCCTCCCTTCCCTGGGCCTCTGCAGCAGCACAAGCTTTCTGCTTAGTGATTTGCAGCCCTGTTGTCTTCCTGTCCACCTGCACTGGCCACCTGACCCTTGCCTGGATCAGAGTCATCGTGTCCCAAAAGCTGGGACATCTCCTATTGGGTCCTTCCTATAGCAGGCAAAAAACTAGGTGTTGCCTGTCTAGGTTCAGAGCAATATCATTTGCCTTCTTTCTGAGTCTTTGAGGCCAAGGGCACTTTGCTGCCACCCACTGTCATGAGGACGAAATTGTAATGACCTCAGCGTGGTGGCAGGAACACAGCAGGTCCTGTCTTCTACCTGCAGAGCTAAGGAAGCAAAAAACAGTCATAAAGAGTTCCATCTGAAATGGTGCAAACTGAAAGAAGCCTTGCTTACAAATAAACCTCAGCCCCCAGGAGCCCTGCTCTGGGACGCAGCCGGTGGGGGAAACACTCAAGGGGCCTCTCCCGCTTCCCTTCCAGATCGAGCCAAGGTAGTCAGGGGCCTGCCAGACGTGGCCACCATCATGGAAGACAAGGTACCCACCCTGCTGGCCCTGCCAGCCCTGCGCCTCCACGTTCTCGGGTCCATCCTAGGTCATCCGGGTCAGAACACAGTCTAGATCTGTGGCCAGAGGGAAAGCCACAGAGCCTGGTCTCTGTGCTGCTCTACCCCAGCTCAGCCCCGTCTCTTCAGCCAGCCCACGGCCACCCATGACTGCTACTTCCACAGGGTTCAGTGGAATGATCCCTAAAATCCTAGCAGGACTAGAGTTACACAAATCTGGTAACTTCAAAAATTACAGTTACAAGCCAGGTGTGGTGGCTCACGCCTGTGATCCCAGCACTTGGGAGGCTGAGGCAGGAGGATTGGTGTGAGTTCAAGACCAGCCTGGGCTACAAAAGTGAGCTCAAGGCCAGCCTCAACTGCATAGCGAGACCCTGTCTCAAAAAGACAAAAAAAAATTACAGTTACAGGGCTGGCAAGATGGCTCAGTGGTCTAAAGCACCATCCCTTAGCATCTCTGCAGAGCTTAAGCAACAGCAGAGACCACGGTTCAATCCCCGACACCACACACTGTGCCAGCCACAGCCCCAGGGCAGGCTGAGCTGGCTATAATAAAAAAAAAAAAAAAAAAAAATTACTTTTTTTTAGTTTATTTTTTATTACTTTTAATAAGAAATAGCAACATAATAGTTTCAAAACACAGTAGTACATTCGCAATAACTGACACATTGCATATTGTTGTCCTCATAGTAGTTATACAGAGCACAGGGTGTGGACGTGATAAATTTTCTAATTGATATTGGTAAGGAAAGGAAAAAAGAAAAAATTTCTTTAAACTGAGAGGAAGCACCGGGCGTGGTGGCTCAGGCCTGTAATCCCAGCACTTGGGAGGCTGAGGCAGGAGGATCGCTGCGAGTTCGAGACCAGCCTGGGCTACAAAAGTGAGCTCAAGGCCAGCCTGAACTGCACAGTGAGACCCTGTCTCAAAAAGCCAAAAAAATAAAATAAAATAAAATAAAAAATAAACTGAGAGGAAGTAGTTGTATACATAGTCCAATGTTCCATAATTGCATTGGGTTACCAGTGAAACTGGCAATGCTGGAGGCTATTGATTTAAGCCTTTTACAGCTCAGCATACTAATCTAGCTCTACGTTTTATGCCTTGTAATTAAGCTTTTCTAGTGGATGAAAATAAATTTTAAAAAATTACAGTTACAAGCTGGGTGTGGTGGCGCATGCCTGTAATCCCAGCACTTGGGAGGCTGAGGCAGGAGGATCAGTGTGAGTTCGAGACCAGCCTGGGCTACAAAAGTGAGCTCAAGGCCAGCCTGAACTGCATAGCGAGACCCTGTCTCAAAAAGACAAAAAAATTAAAAATCACAGTTATAGGGCCGGGCGTGGTGACACACGCCTGTAATCCCAGCACTCGGGAGGCTGAGGCAGGAGGATCGGTGCGAGTTCGAGACCAGTCTGGGCTACAAAAGTGAGCTCAAGGCCAGCCTGAACTGCATAGTGAGACCCTGTCTCAAAAAGACAAAAAAAATAAATAAATAAAAAATAAAATAAAATTACAGTTACAGCAGAGTGTGGTGGTACACACCTGTAATTCCAGCATTCAGGAGGCCAAGGCAGGAGTATCACTGAGAGTCTAAGCTGCATAGTGATACTCTGTATCAAACACATTAAAATTAAGTAATAATAAAGACATGAGGACTTGGGAGATAGCCCTATGGCACAAGTGTCTGTCTGGCAAGTGTAAGGTCATGAGTTCAAACCCTGGTCCCGCAAAAAAAAAAATATATATATATATGTATGACAGAAGGCAATGCAGCAATATGTAGGCCATTCTGGAACAGGTAATTGCTAGCGTGAGGATGGGATAAAATTCCAATGAATATTCCTGTGGAAGTACTGAGGATGGAAAATATGGGGTTAAAATAAAAGGTCCTTTACAGGGGCCCAGCGGGATGGCTCAGTGGTCTAAAGCACCTGCTTGGGAGCTTGGGCGGCTTCAGGGGCCGTGGTTCGATCCCCACAACACATGCTGTGCCAGCCTTGCCCTCAGGGCGGGCTGAGCTGGCCATAAAAAATGAGTGAATAAACAAACAAAGGTTCTGAAACAAGAAAAAAATAAAAAAAATTAAAAAAAAAAAAAAAAGGTCCTTTACATGGGCCCCAAGAAAATACATATTGTGACTTTAACCTCAGGGGCTACAAGTCCTAGGAGCTCTCTGGGGGTTGAAGGTCAATGCTGAGGCCAAGTTCTAAGGAAGTGAGACCATTCTCTTGTCTACTGAACCAGACCCTGTGCCTGACCTGTGTCATCTCAGGAGACCCCGCCCCAGAGATCTTTTGGCTGAAGAATGACCAGCCTGTCACTTTCCTTGACCGCTACCGCATGGATGTGAAAGGGACAGAAGTGACCATCACCATCGAGAAGGTCACCAGTGAGGACAGTGGGCGCTACGGCATCTTTGTCAAAAACAAGTATGGCTCCGAGACGGGCCAGGTCACCATCAGTGTGTTCAAACACGGGCATGAGCCCAAGGAACTGAAAAACATGTGATGGCCTGGCGCAGCCTGAGATCCGGTCTGCAGGACCCATAGGACCAACTAGCAGGGTCATAGCCTGGCATGGGTCATGGGGCAGGGAGAGGGAAGGAGACAGGGTGGAGCCTGGGACATGGGGGTAGCAGTGGAGATGCACCCCAGAGGGAGAAGGAAAGCTCTTGCTAGAGCCCTAAGAGGCTTCCAGGATATTAGGGAGAGCGCTAAACTAGCAATAGGAAACTTAGATATAAAACTCAGTGTCTGCTAAGCTCTTCAACCTGGCCTCTCTCCTCCATCAGACATGCACGCTCACCCATCCCACAGGATAGGGACAATTGGAGGCTTCTCCATGGGAGGCAGCTCAGCTCTGCAGAGGATGTTTAGCAGAGTTGACTCTTTTGTTGTTGTTGTCTTATGTATTTAACACAGGGTCTCACTGTGCAGCTCAGACTCGTAGAGGTCCTCCTTGTTTTCAGCCTCCCCAGTGCTGGGATTACAGGCGTGTGCCACCTTGCCCAGTAACCAGCTCAGCATACCCCATGGGGCAGGGCCAGCATGGCATGTGGCGATGTGGTGCCATAGATCAAACTCTGGTCCCTGCACTTGCCCAAGCAGGCACTTAGTCTGCTGAGCTCTCTTCCCAGCCTCAGTGTTGGTATTTTGGGTTGTCACAACTGGATTGATCTATAGGTCAAGACCAAGTACGTGCTATCTAGGATGGCTCTCCTTGCACAAAATTATCCGACCTAAAATGACATTAGTGCTGAGGTCTACAAATCCTGTCATAAACCAGTATATAACAATCTTCCACTTTTAAGAGAGGATCATTTCAGCTCACATAATGTCAGCAAACATTCATTTAAAGCATAGCATGTGATTAGGCATGGTCAAACACTTCTGTAATCCCAGCACTCAAGAGGCTAAGGCAGGAAGATTCTGAGAGTTCAAGTCCAGCCTGGGCTACATAGTGAGTTCAAGGCCAGTCTGAACTACATAGTGAGACCCTTCTCTTTAAACAAAAAAAAAAAAAAAAGGCAAATGATACGCAGGCCAGGCCAGGAGACAGTCTCAGTCCATTATAGACAGAACTGGCTATAAATGATACCAGGACAAGGCAGGATACATTTTATAGAATAGATTCAAATGAAGTGCTACCAATGGTCAGAGAAGAGACAGCTGGTCATCCCATCTGGGAGGAGACGGGGCTTCCAAACTCCTTCCCATCATGGGCAGAATTAGTGTGGGCCCTGAGAACTGGGTCTGCTTGGGCTGTGAAGACAGGAGAAGGGCCTTGTGTGAGTGGGCAGAGCAGGAGCAAAGGCAAGGAGGAAGAGGAGGAGGCACGCAGCTGCCCAGGTGGCCGTGGGCACCACCCCACGCGGTGTGGATAACCTTCCCGGCTGCCTGCAGATGGGGCCTCTGCCTAGTGTGACAGGTACTGCTTGGCCTTGCTTGACAGATCTCAGTACAGAGCCAGGCATTTCCCTGCTCTCTAATTTCTTTTAAAAACTGGAGCCAGGCATGGTGGCGCATGCCTGTAATCCCAGCACTTGGGAGGCTGAGGCAAGAGGATCAGTGTGAGTTCGAGACCAGCCTGGGCTACAAAAGTGAGCTCAAGGTCAGCCTGAACTGCATAGTGAGACCCTGTCTCAAAAAGACAAAAAGAAAAAAAAAAAAAAACCCTCAGGCTGAAAAAAAAAAAAAAAAAAAAAAAAAAAAAAAAAAAAAAAAAAAAAAAAAAAAAAAAAAAAAAAAAAAAAAAAAAAAAAAAAAAAACAACTACAGTTTGAGGGCAGATTATAGAATTATAGCTATTCATTGTCAAATTTTCAGAAAACCTTGAAAAATATAGAAAATATAAAAATTGTCTGTACTCCCAACACAAGGAGGTATAACTCCTGCCTGTGTGGTTTCTGCAATCAATTCTGAACTGCAGGATGAAGTGTCCATGTTCCACCCACCAGCTCACCAGGTGGATAACTGGTAGACCTCAGCCTGGCTCCTTCTTCCCAGCTACGCAGTGTTCAGTGAGCCACCTGGTGAGGAGAGGCAGGGCTGACGGAGGCTAGGGACCCATGCAAGTCTAGAAGGCAGACACCCCTAGCTTGAGAATCTTACATAACACATGTTCTTTTTCTGTGCCTCAGTTTCCCATCTACAAAACAAGAACAGGAAAAGATCATCTTGTGGGTCTTTTGGCTGTCATGAAGGGTTTTTCTTACTTCCTGTAATGCCATTTTTCTTTGCTGTACCCTTCCCACAAACATGGAGTTAAGAAAATGACTCCTCCATCCTCACCCATCCTCATAGTCTTGGCTTCTTTCCTGTGTCAGTGAAAAAACAACCCAAGTTTCGGGCCCGGTGGGATGGCTCAGTGGTCTAAAGCGCCTGCTTGTGGGGCGGCTGCAGGGACCATGGTTCGATCCCCGGCACCACATGCTGCGCCAGCCCTGCCATCGGGGCAGGCTGGGCCGGCCGTGAAAATAGGTAGATAAACAAAAGTTCTGAAACAAGAATAAATAAATAAAATTCTAAAAAAAATAAAAAATAAAAATAACTGTTCTAAAAAAAAAAAAAAAAAACAACCCAAGTTTCAGCGACACTGGAAAACCTACGCAGTGTGGGAATTGTGTTTACACCCTGGAGCTCTTGCAGGCAGCTTCCTGTTAAGGTACTGAGACAGTTGGGAAGCCGGAGCTGGTCAGCACTATGCTGCATTGGAGCCAGTAGAATATTCATCCTGGGGTTTAAAAAATTGCTGGCTTAGCCGGGCGTGGTGGCGCACGCCTGTAAACCCAGCACTCGGGAGGCTGAGGCAGGAGGATCAATGTGAGTTCGAGACCAGCCTGGGCTACAAAAGTGAGCTTAAGGCCAGCCTGAACTGCATAGTGAGACCCTGTCTCAAAAAGCAAAAAAAAAAAAAAAAAAATTGCTGGCTTGCTAATTCTGCTGTCTGTGGCATACCTACTCCCAGATCTGGCTCTGTCTCTTGAAACTGTGTTTTGTCTTTCAGTAGCCTTATAACTGGTAGACATTCTCTACTAGATAAAAGCTTCTGCGATAAATAGGCCTTGAGCTGCGGGGGAGGGGGTGTGGTAGGGGTGCTCTCTGGCCCTCCCTGAGCCTGTGCCCCTGGCTACGGCCTGCACTGCGCTTCTTGGGTTTCCTCTTTCCTGCCCAACCACCCCCTCCACCCCCACCATGTAACAGCAGGGGAGGACTGTACATCATGCCTTTGGTGTACACCCAAGTGGATAGCAACCACTGCTCTGCTGGAACTCGCAACTCCTATGGATCCTAAGTTCATTGGCAAAGGACTAAAGAAGCAGTTTAGTTTAAAATTTAAAAAATCAGGCATGGTGGGGTAAGCCTGTAATCCCAGCTTTTGGAAGGCAAAGGCTGGAAGATTAAAAGGAGGTGTTTTTTTTGTTTTATTGGGGTTTTTTTTTGTTTGTTCATTTTTTGTTTTTTCATCTTTTTGAAACAAGGTCTCAGTTCAGGCTGGCTGTGAACTCACTTTTGTAGCCCAGGCTGGTCTCAAAACTCACACCGATCATCCTGCCTCAGCCTCCCAAGTGCTGGGATTACAGGCACGCGCCACCATGCCTGGCCACAAGGAGTTTAAAGGCTGACTTCAAGGCCAGCCTGAACTACACAAAGGATCCTAACTCTAAAAAACAATATGAGGGCCCAGCGGGATGGCTCAGTGGTCTAAAGTGCCTCCTTGGGAAAGCTTGGGCGGCTTCAGGGACCACAGTTCGATCCCCGGCACCACAGGCTGCGCCAGCCCTGCCCTCGGGGCGGGCTGAGCCGGCCATTAAAATGAGTGAATAGGCCGGGTGTGGTGGCTCACGCCTGTAATCCCAGCACTCGGGAGGCTGAGGCAGGAGGATAGGTGTGAGTTCGAGACCAGCCTGGGCTACAAAAGTGAGCTCAGGACCAGCCTCAACTGCATAGGGAGACCCTGTCTCAAAAAAAGACAAAAAAATTTTTAAAAATGAGTGAATAAACAAATAAAGGTTCTGAAACAAGAAAAAAAAAAATAAACAATACGAAAAAGGAAAAGAGTTTATCTGAAGATAGGGAAGGAGGAAAAGACAGTGACAGGAAGCTACTTGGACAAATAGAATTCAAAAGTGAATGGTTTGCCTGCAGCCCCTTTTATTGAGAACTTGGTGATACAGAAGTTCTTCAGCTCGCACTGGTTCCCTGTCTTTTTTTTTTTTTTTTTTTTGAGACAGGATCTCGTTATGCAGTTCAGGCTGGCCTCGAGCTCACTTTTGTAGCCCAGGCTGGTCTCGAACTCGCACTGATCCTCCTGCCTCAGCCTCCCAAGTGCTGAGATTACAGGCTTGTGCCACCACGCCCAGCTTCCTGTCTAGCCTTTTGTTCTAATCTTGGATTTCTTCTGGCCACATGACCTTTCCTGGGCCTTTGGTGGAGGATAAGACTATAACTAGTTTAGGCTAAAGGATTAACTGAAGGAGAACTTTGCAATTTTATGAGTTTTTTTTGAGGGGCGGGGGTGTACCAGAAATTGAATTCAGGATCTCATGCTTGCCAGGTGCTGTGTCACTAAGCTAAATCCCTGGCTCTGTGTGAATCTGTTCATCAGGCTACCTAGTAATTTTCCAGTCCAGAGCTCTTCGCCTTTGTCTTCCTAACCCCTCTGTCTGGTTCCTTCCTTGGGCTAGCTGCTTTTGCCCTTCTAATTGCTGGAGTCTGCCTGCAGCGGTCAAAACTGCCTTAGTGACCTGGGTGTAGTGACCCAGCCCAGTGCTGGGAAGGGAGCTGAGGCAGGAGGAATTGCCTGTGAGCTCAAGGCCAGCCAGAACTGCACGGTGAGGCCTTGCCTCAAAAGAAAAGAAACCAAGTACCTAAGGCATGAGGGTGGGGGATAAGGGGAGACCTCACTATAGGATATGAGTCATTAATCTCCCTTTGCCATCTTCAGGTATTCTATCTTTCAAGAGCCCAGGGAAGTGTGTGTGTCGGGGGCACACTGTGGTCTTGGGAAACCAGGCCCAAGCCTAACCTCAGTCAGGCTCACCAGCCTAGAAGAGCCTTGGCTCCCTTTCCACCTCACTCACTCTCCTCTATCCCACACACACACACACACACCCAGGGACCCATGTTGCTGGCTAGCATAGGTCCTGCTTTGCTAAAACTAGCTCAAGGTCTTAAGCTCTAGTGCTGGTACTAAAAAATAAATAAAACTAAGCCTATCCGTACAGGAAAAAAAGCTTTAACTGGCAAGTTACAGGGAAGATAGGAAGAGACCCCAGCCCAGAGCACCAGAGAAGAAGAGAGAACACGCCCTAGTGTAGGTGGGGTTCAGACTGGCGCACCCCAGAAACAGAGGCCAGTGTTGAAGGATTGGCTGCAGGCTGGGGTCCAGTTTATTGGCTGTCCTTGTGGCTGAGGCCTGCTTCCACGTCCAGGAGAGGACCATCTCTGTCCATGGTGGTCTTAGTCTTGCAGGCCTCCGCCTTCCCTGGAATCCACGTGACTACGGACCATGACTGGAAGCTCCTGGACTGGGTGTCTTGGTGTCCCCCGTGTTGGAAGAGGATGAGATCGTGCCCATTCAGGGCAACTGACTGGCCTCTCAGCTGCCCCACAGACACTGCCTAGAAGATCAGCATGCCCCTCAGCCTACCACAAGGGCCTGACCCAAAATTCACAGTAACAAAGATACAAAATGAGGCTGGGGAGATGGTTGGTGGTCTTTAAGTGCCTGCCTGGCAACCACAAGGGCCTGGGTTCGATCCCCCTATACTGCATGCCATGCTAGCTCCAGAACCTCAGACACACTGTGCTGACCACCAAAAACTGGCATAGTAGCATATGCCACCTGTAATCCCAGCCCTGGGGAGGCTGAGACAGGAAGATCACTACAAGTTCAAGCTGCATAGCATCTGCAGGCCCACTGTAGAGCCATGGTTTAGGGTGAAAATGGTTTTTAAGTTTCTGATCTATGGCAAAACATCAGATTCCTGTGGTCATCTGTCACGACCCCTCTCCCACCTACTCTCTTAGGTGCCCTCACAGCTAGAGCCATGCAGTTTCCCAGGTGGTTACACTTCCTGTTTGCCCCTTCTCTTGTTCCTGCCTGGCCTGGCTCACTCTCGAAAGCATTGGTGCAGCCAGATTCCTGGCACCCGGCGTGGCACCCGGCGTGGGACAAAGGAAGTGAGGAGCTTTGCTTCTCTTTTCTGGCAGATCCCGTTGGCTAACAGAGAGCCCAGCTCTGACACACTGATGAAAGGAAGGCCAGCTACCCACGCCACGAGCCACCCCCTCCCCGACAGCCACCTTTCCCAGCACAACCCCAGATGGTCCTAGGCTTGAGCTCTCAGGTCCTAGGCCTGAGCTCTCCGGAGCATCAGACAGAGCCCACAAGAGCGGGATCCCGACGGGAAAGGACCTGTGTGCCCACCTGGCCTCAGCCAGTACCACACTGGGAAGCTTTCAATCCTTAAAAAATTCCAGAATAGCTTCAAGCAACTCGAGTGACATTTTCACACCAAAAATAGTGTCAGAGGCAACACTCCGCAGATGTCTTTAGCTAGCAGGAAGCCAGATACTTGATTCTGAGCTGTTGAAAAAGCGTGACTTCTGAGGCGGGAGGAAGTGGGGAGGGGGTCAGCAAAGGAGTCCAGGCCAAGGGCAAACAGATCACTCAGCCGCAGCAGCCGGGCAAGGCATGGGAGGAACGCGCACCTCCCGGCCCGGGGCCTCCCTGAAATCTGCAGCCCACTTCCGGTACAAGCAGATCTAAAGGAACAGAAACACTGGGCCACGCAACAGCCTTTTTCCTTCCAATTATAGAAGTGTTCCCGGTGGGATGAGACTTTGGGGTTTTGTTTTAAATATTCCAGTTTTTTTTTTTTTTTTTTTTTTTAAGACTGGGGGAGGAGAAGGAGTTGAAAAGTTAGCAAAGAGTGATGATTCTTAAAGTTGGGTAATAGGTACATGAGAAGTCTTCCTGCTGTTGTAGGCAGTGAGACAAGGGTGGGCCCCCAGACAGCCACAATGTGGAAGACAAGGAAATCCCGCAGCTGTGGGAGAGACAGATGCTCCTCCTCTCAGGCCAGACCTCAAGACAAAAGAGTAAACAAATGCAGCCACATACGTCTCTAAGGATGGGCATCAGGAGTTGATATTCTCTATAGGTATCAACTGATAATGATGCAGGAAGAAAAAACTGATCTGGGGTGCATGACCTCCAATAGGGAACCTCCAAATGATATAGGGAAAACCGATCCCCAACCTGAAAAGTACCTGGGACGAGTTCGTGTTCTCTAAAACTGAAGAGTAGGCTGGGGAGATAGCTCCGAGGCACAAGTGCCTGCTGGGCAAATGCAAGGTCGTGAGTTCGAACCCTGGTCCCACCAAAATAAATAAATAAATAAATAAATAAATAAATAATAAAACTGAAGAGTAAATTCTACGAACAAACGGAGGTAATGAGCAGAACATATTTATTGAGGGAAAGAAAGCTCCTGTCCAAGCTGTCCAAGAGAGGGACAGAAAGGGGGGTCCCGACTGGGTGTCCCCAGGAAGCTGCCTCTTCCAGGGACTTTTATAGAGAAGACATGGGAACTAGCTTAGGTGGGTATGAGGTGGGACAAAATTGTGGTCAACCAATGAGATTACAAGCATGGTTGCTTAGATAAAATTGATTAACATCGGAATCCAATGGGAAGCCAAGTCACGTAGCTTGGGCTCCTGACTCTTTCCAGGGTCTTTTAAGGTGCTTGATACTTATTTAGCATATCAATCCCTGATGCTTAGCCTTAAGGAAGTATGTAGTTGCTTTTGTTTACTCTTGTCTTGAGATCTGGCCCACAGCGGAGGAGTGTCTGTCTCTAGGTGGAAAGTCACCTTGTCTTCCATGTTGTCCTTGAGGGCTTGGCCCTGTCTGACTGCCTATGATATTTCTATCTAATTCAGCTGCCTACAACAATAGGATTTTTAGAGGTCAGTAAGGACATGCAGAGTTAAAGAAGCCTTTATCAACTCCAAAGATACAGGGAGGATCGAGGGCAGATGGGGCAGATAGATCCTCTGGCCCAAAACAAAGAAAGCTGAGGCTGTTAGGGACTTTTGCTAGAAGTGGAATTTGAGGTGGATGTTTAGAAATATCTGAGGAGCTGATTGGGGTCTTCTCTGAGATGTCCTGGAAAGGTGAAAGGAAATTGCACCTTGGGTTGGGTTGGAGAATCGGAGAGGTGGTCTCTGGAAAGATAAGCTGTTTGGGTTTTTTTTGGTTTTATTTTGTTTTGTTTTTTTGTCTTTTAGAGACAGGGTCCCACTATGCAGTTCAGGCTGGCCTTCAGCTCACTTTTGTAGCCCAGGCTGGTCTTGAACTTGAACCGATCCTCCTGCCTCAGCCTCCCGAGTGCTGGGATTAAAGGTGGGCACCACCACACCTGGCATTTTTTCCTTTTCTCATTTTCTTTCCTTTTCCCTACCTTCCTTTCCGTCTACCACCTCTCTTGTTCCCCTTGCCATTTGGACATTGCCTTCCTGTTTCACAAGGCCTATTATTGATCCTTATTTACATTTTCACTTTTTTTTTTTTTTTGAGACAGGGTCTCACTATGCAGTTCAGACTGGCCTTGCGCTCACTTTTGTAGCCCAGGCTGGTCTCGAACTCACACTGATCCTCCTGCCTCAGCCTCCCGAGTGCTGGGATTACAGGTGTGTGCCATCACGCCTGGCTCTGAAGGCTTTTCTTTTTTTTTTTTGTCTTTTTTGAGGCAGGGTCTTGCTATGCAGTTCAGGCTAGCCTTGAGCTCACTTTTGTAGCCCAGGCTGGTCTTGAACTCTCATCAATCCTCCTGCCTCAGCCTCCCGAGTGCTGGGATCACAGGCGTGCGCCACCACACCCGGCTGACTACACTTTCACTTTCTCACACCAGAAAGACAGTGCAGTATTTACATTCGCGCCTGTCTGATTTCTTTCACTTAACAGCATGGTCTGGGGCCCGTGGTATAGCTCATCTGGCTGAGCCCTTGCTTAAGTAAGCCCAGGGGCCAGGGTTTGATCCCTAGCACCGCATGCCGCACCGGCTCCCCTTCAGGCGTGCTGAACCTGCAGTGGAGTCAGTGTGTGGTGGCTGATGCCTGTAATCCCAGCACTAGGGAGGCAAAAATCAGGAAGACCGCTACGAGTCTGGGCTGCATAGTGAGGCCCTGCGTGTGCCCGTGCTGGCGCGCGCGCGCGCGCACGCACACACGCACATACACACACACACACACACACACACACACACAGCATGGTCTCATGGTGTGTCCATTTACCTAGGAATGTCTCAAGCTTATCTTTTATTGGCAGAGCAGTAGTCCATTGTGTACATATATCAAAAATTTCTTTTTTATTGATTCTTCAGTTGGACATTTGAGCCATTTCCAAGCTTTGGCAATTATAAACTGTGTTGCTATAAACACAGGTGCATATGTCTCTGTGATATGATGCTTTTATTCTTATAGGAATATATCAACAAGGAGAACAGCTGGATCCAATGGAATCTCTAGTCTTTTTTTTTTTTTTTTTTTGTCTTTTTGAGACAGGGTCTCACTATGCAGTTGAGGCTGGCCTTGAGCTCACTTTTATAGCCCAGGCTGGTCTCGAACTTGCACCAATCCTCCTGCCTCAGCCTCCCAAGTGCTGAGATTACAGGCATGAGCCACCACGCCCTGTTTTTTTTTTTTTTTTGTTTTGTTTTTGTTTTTTTTTTAACACAGTGTTCTTGACACATAGCCCAGGCTGGTCTCAAACTCACAGTGATCCTCCTGCCTCACTTTTCTGAGTGTGGGGATTATAGGTGTGTGGGTATGTGGCAACATGTCCATGCTTTGAACTCTTTTTTTTTTTTTGACTGGCTCAGGCTGCCTAAAGGGTGGGTCTGAGAAGTGAACAGCCATCCCCTGTGCCTGATTGGGATTGCTGGTGCAAGCAGTTAAACCACTGAGGTAACCTGAAAGCCCCCGACTCTTTATTTTTTTTGTTTGTTTGTTTTTGTCTTTTTTTGAGACAGGGTCTCGCTATGCAGTTGAGGCTGGTCCTGAGCTCACTTCTGTAGCCCAGGCTGGTCTCGAACTCGCACCAATCCTCCTGCCTCAGCCTCCCGAGTTCTGAGATTACAGGCATGAGCCACCACGCCCAACAGCCCCCGACTCTTTATATGTTCTTTATTTTCAAACTCAGCCCACCCTGAGGGCTGGGCTGGGGTGGCAAGTGGTGCCCGGGACCAAACTTCAATCTCCTGTACCTAAGCTTGCCTAAACAGGTGCCTAAGACCACTGAGCTATCTCTCCAGCTTCTCTTGATAGTAATCCTTTGAGGAAGAACTGGCAGTTTTCCCCACACTGTAGTTTATCTCTGTTGGTGGTTTCTTTTGCTGTGAAAAAGCTATTTAATAAGATAGATCCTAGTTGTTGATTCTTTAGTGATAGATCTTTTGCCATCAGGGTTTTGTTCACCAAAATCTACACCAGCATCTTCAAGAGTCTTACCTAGTCTATCTTCCAGCAGATTTTTTTTGTCTTTTGGAGACAGGGTCTCTCTATGCAGTTCAGGCTGGCCTTGAGCTCACTTGTAGCCCAGGCTGGTCTGAAACATCGATCCTCCTGCCTCAGCCTCCCAAGTGCTGGGATTACAGGCGTGAGCCACCATGCCCGGCTAGTTTTCTTAAGTTTGTTGCAGATATAAAGAATTTTTAAGGGGCTGGGGAGGTAGCTAAGTAGAATAAGTGCTTGCCTGGCAAGCACAAGAGCCTGAGTTCAATCCCCAGTTCCATGAAAAAAGAAAAAGAAAAAGAAACAAAACACTTGCCTGCTTCTGGGGGCCTGTGGATTGGCTTGCTTGTTTAAGCATCTACTCAGGCAAATGCAGTCAGATGCAGGGGATCTGGGTTCCATCCCCAGCTCTACAACTGAAACCTGAAGTGTCCTGAGGGCATCATCAAACAGACCAAAAAAAAGGGAGAGGGCACTTCTCAACTTTTGGGGCCGAGGAGATAGTTCAGCAGTCTAGAGCACCTGCTTAGGCAAGCTTAGGCAACCACAGTGATTGTAGTTCAATCTCTGCACCACATGCTTCGCCAGCCCCACCCCCAGGGCAAGCTGTGAGCTGGCCATAACATAAAGTAAAAAAAAAAAGAGAGAGAGAGAGAGAGAAAGAAAGAAATTTTAGCGCCAGTTTTTGAAGTAAAACAGCCTTGTCTTGCTGTTAAGGAAGATTGCTTGGGTGATTAATTAGGTAACCAGCAGAAATGCCTTGAGGATTTTCTGGCCCTTGAGCCCAGGGCTGGATTTTTCCAAGGCATTACTTGTCTCTGTTTCTAGAGGTGATCACTTTTACAGGATCGAAAGTGCTCCAACCATTTCCAAAATTTGCCCTTTGATTTTTTTTCCTCACTCTCTTTCAAATAATTAATTATTGGGGCTCGGCGGGATGGCTCAGTGGTCTAAAGCGCCTGTTTGGGAAAACTTGGGCGGCTTCAGGGACCGCGGTTTGATCCCCGGCACCACATGCTGCGCCAGTCCTGCCCTCGGGGTGGGCTGAGCTGGCCATAAAAATGAGTGAATAAATAAACAAAGGTCCTGAAACAAGAAAAAAAAAAAAAAAACGAAAAGAAAAAAAAAATTAATTATTGACTTAATTTTGCTAGGAGAGTTCTCTCCCTCTCTCTCTCTGCATGTATGTATGTATGTATGTATGTATGTATGTATGTGTGCTTACTTCTTTAAACATGAGAAGGGGTTTTTTTGGGCTGGCTCAAGCTGCCTTAAAGGTGGTCAATGAGGTCAATTAGGTGGTCAGTTAGGTCAATCAGGAGAACTACCTTATCATCCAGTTGACATTTATTCCAGGAATGTGGAGCCTGCAGCTGCAGTCTCTTTAGTTAATTGGGGTTGGAGCTACATGTCCTCTACTGTGGCCTTATCGTGTCCTTTGAGAGGTTGCAGATTCACAGGCCAATAAATGCCTCAGAGATGCATAGAGATTCAGACAGCACCAGCCAGGGGATAGAACCACTGTCTCCTGTGCCTGACTGGGATTGTCCATGCAGGCACTTAAACCACCAAGCTAACCTGAAAGCACCCCCTAACTTCTTTAAACATGAATTTAGCAACTTAGCACAAGATCCTATCTCAAAATTAAAGATTTCTTTTTTAAAGGGCTGAAGATGCAGCTCAGTGCTCAATCCCTGGTCCTGCTGAGGAAAAAAAAAGTTTTGACCTATTGAGCAATTGCTCCATGCTGGCTCTGTGAGCTTCCCCCATTCAGTCCTCGCCACCCGCCCTGTCACCCCCCCCCCCATGCTTGCGAGGTGGGAATCAGAGCATCACACAGGTCTAAACCTCACACAGGGTCCCGAGGAGCTGGAGGTACACAGGGGTGTGAGCCTGCAGGCAGGCTCATCTGGCTCCAGCCCCTCTGCCTGGGTGGAGACCCCTATGAAGCGGCTCTGAGCAGGATTTTGTTTAGGTCAACTGGCTTTCCATGTTTATTGACAAGTCTAAAGCCCAGGCCCCTGGCTGGCGCTGTTTGAATCTCTGCATCTCTGAGGCATTTATTGGCCTGTGAATCTGCAACCTCTCAAAGGACAAGATAAGGCCACAGCAGAGGACATGTAGCTCCAACCCCAATTAACTAAAGAGACTGCAGCTGCAGGCTCCACATTCCTGGAATAAATGTCAACTGGATGATAAGGTAGTTCTCCTGATTGACCTAATTTACTTCTTGGGAAAATATCTCCCAAGGTCCTGCAAGAGTCTTCTCAGACTTCCACATTTTCTTCAGTTTTCCCCTCCTTTGTTGAATAGATATGGGCCACCCAGAGAGGTGGTTTGTCTTAGCCTCCAGAGAATCTGGAGTTCTGTTACAGGGTTTCAACTCTCCCAGAGCTCTAAAATCATATCACTTGTCTCATTTAAGCTTCTCCATCGACTCATTGGGAGGATTGTGGGCCAGAACAATCTGCAGCAACTAGAGGCTAATATTAGCCCATTTCTGCCTATTTCAGGAGAACCACATAGGTGAACAGGTGGCAAAAGCCTCCGTGGGATGGCACGGCATGGGGATTGAACTTCTGTCCCCTAGCACTTGCTTAAGCAGGCCCTTTAGTCCTCTGAGCTATCTGGGGAAGTATCGATTAGATTTCAAAACGAGAATTGTTCTGTAGAGGGGAAAATGGGAGAGAATTACCTCATGGTCAGACTTCTTTGTATTATGAGATAACCCTTGCTTATGTTCATTTTTTTTTTTTTTTTTTTTTTTGTCTTTTTGAGACAGGGTCTCACTGTGCAGTTCAGGCTGGCTTTGAGCTCACTTTTGTAGCCCAGGCTGGTCTCGAACTTGCAGCGATCCTCCTGCCTCAGCCTCCCAAGTGCGGGGATTACAGGCGTGCGCCACCACGCCCGGCTAACTTATGTTCAAATGCAGGGCTGGAGAGATGGCTCAGTGGTCTAAAGCGCCTGCTTAGGCAAGCTTAAGCAACCATAGGGACCGTGGTTCGATCCCTGGCACCACATGCTGTGTCAGCCCCACCCCCCAGGGCAGGCTGAGCAATGATCAGAAGGTAGAGTTCTCTCAGTTGTTTACTCACAGTCTGTTACAGATTGAACTCCTCCTTCTACTCTTCCCCCTTCTCACTACTCCACTTGACCAGTCTTTAAAAAAAAAAAAAAAAAAAAAGTCCTTATGTTCAAATGCAAATGTAAACTACGGGGAGGGAAACCAGACATGGTTGTTGGATGGAGCTCCTCCGGTGACTGAGCCTGAGGTTCCCTTCATTTGCCCTCTGGACTCTAAGAGTGGGGCTTCTGAGCCAACCTTAATTAAAACCTCTATGGGGGCTATATCCACCCCTATCTGATTTTGTTTAAGCTCCTCAAGGACAGTATCCTTACAGAAGGTAGGTGGAGAATCAGGCTCTACCTCTGTCCATGTGTCCTTTTCTCTCAGTGACCTAAAACAGAACAAACAAGATCTGGGCAAGCCAGCTGTGGTGGCACATGCCTGTAATCCCAGCCCTTGAGAGGCTGAGAAAGGAGGATCACTGCAAGTTTGGGACCAGCCTAGTGTACACATAGTGATCTCAAGGCCAGCCTAAATTGCACAGTGAGACCCTGTCTCAAAATAAAAAAAGAAAAAAAGTCTAGAAGTTTTCAGACAACCCTGATAAGTACCTTGAGCTCTTTAAGGAGCTTATGCAGGCCAGTAAACTAGACTGAAAGATTCAATGTTACTCTTAGATCAAACATGGACATCTAATGAGAGGGGCTGGGGAGATAGCACCATGGCAAAAGTGCCTGCCTGGCAAGTGCAAGGTCCTGAGTTTGAATCCCAGTCCAACAGAGAAGGCCAGAACAGGCAGGCAGACGTATAGCCAGTTCTCACTGGAGCCCAAGAAGGCCCTACCCAAAACCCCTACTGGCCTACTAGTCAGACAGGAGACTTGAATAGCAGACAGTCAGACATCTACTTCAGGGTCCCGGCAGGATGGCTCAGTGGTCTTTGGAGGAGCTCTGTGCCTCTTTCGAAGAGAGAGGCTTGATGGATGCCACAGCTGTTCCTCCTTTGCTCTTGTTTTCTGCCGCTTTGGAGCCAGTGGAATATGAACTGAAACCTCCACAAACTGTGAGCTAAATAAACCTTTCCTCCCTTCAATTTGAGTGTGGGTATTTGTCCCAGCAATGAGTGAAAAGTAACTAAGACACATGCCCTGATAGCAAAGGTGGCCCATGGAGGTCACACTGTCCACCCCAGATAAGGGTCTCAGGGATCAGACCCATCTTACCAGCCATTCCAGAAAGACTGAAGGACCCCTGGAGCACTCTCTGCCTCCTACCTTGGGCTGGACTGTCATCACCATGGGAGGAGCCTGGGGCAATCATGGCCATGGCAGCAGGGGGGGGGCACAGCTTTATTGCTAGGGACTGGCACCTGTCTCTGCCCTTCTTTTCTTTCTTTCTTTTTTTTTCCCCCCTTTTTTGAGAGAGGGTCTTGCTATGCAGCTGTCCTTTTCTTTTTCTTTTCTTTCTTTTTTTTTTTTTTTTTAATATTCTTAATTCTTTTTTTCTTATTTCAGGACTTTGGCCCTGAGGGCAGGGCTGGCGCAGCATGTGGTTCCGGGGATCGAACCACGGTCCCTGCAGCCACCCAAGCTTTCTTTCTTTTTTTTTTTGAGACAGGGTCTCGCTATGCAGTTGAGGCTGGTCCTGAGCTCACTTTTGTAGCCCAGGCTGGTCTCGAACTCGTACCAACCCTCCTGCCTCAGCCTCCCGAGTGCTGGGATTACAGGTGTGAGCCACCACACCCGGCTCTTTTTTTTTCTTTCTTTCTTTTTGTCTTTTTGAGATAGGGTCTCGCTATGCAGTTGAGGCTGGCCTTGAGCTCACTTTTGTAGCCCAGGCTGGTCTCAAACTCACATGGATCCTCCTGCCTCAGCCTCCCGAGTGCTGGGATTACAGGCATGCACCACCACGCCCAGCTCGCCCAAGCTTTCCTAAGCAGGCGCTTTAGACCAGTAGCCATCCTGCCGGGCAATGTCCTTCTTTTCAAGCATGGCTTTCCTTCCAGGTATCATACCTCAGTGAAAGCAAGCACTGATTTTTTTTTTTTTTCAGGACTGGGGTTCGAACTCACGACTTTGCACTTGAAGCAGGCACATGTGCCATGGAGCTATCTCCCCAGCTCTCAATCACTGATTATTTTTTCTTTTTTTCTTCTTCTCTCTCTCTCTCTCTCTTTTTTTTTTTGTCTTTTTGAGACAGGGTCTCACTATGCGGTTGAGGCTGGTCCTGCGCTCACTTTTGTAGCCCAGGCTGGTCTCGAACTCACACCAATCCTCCTGCCTCAGCCTCCCGAGTGCTGGGATTACAGGCGTGAGCCACCACGCCCGGCT
>PVJA010026529.1:0-29555 GCA_004027025.1 Myocastor coypus
TCCCTCCCTCCTTCCCTCCCTCCTTCCCTCCCTCCTTCCCTCCCTCCTTCCTTCCCTTCCTCCTTCCCTCCCTCCCTCCTTCCCTCCTTCCCTCCCTCCCTCTTCCCTCTTTCCCTTTCTCTCTCCTCCCTGCCACCACCACCCTTGTATTTTCAGGCAGGGGCTCCCTAAGTCCCACAAACTACCCTCGGATTGGCAAACTTCCCAGAGTGCTAGGAATTCCTCACCCATGTCTTCCAGTTGATCAAGTCATGTTTCAATGAGTTGCTGGAAAGAATGTGAAGGCCTGGACACCGTGTTTCTTCTTGTACAAAACACCAAAAGGACACTTAACGAGGCCCGGTAGATGTTTTCCAAAAATCTTCTGGGTAACGCTTCACCTTCAGGAAGGTCCCCCTGCGCAGTGTGGCGGTGCACGGAATCCCAGCACTTGGGAGGCTGAGGAGGGAGGAGTGTTGTGAATTCCAGACTGGCCTGGGCTACAAAGTGATTTCCAGGCAGGCCTGGGCTGCACAAGGAGACCCTGTATGAAAGACAGAGAGAGAGAGAGAGAGAGAGAGAGAGAGAGAGAGAGAGAGAGAGAGAGGCAGAGAGAGAGAGAGACAGGAAGATCCATGTGCTTCTGCTTGGGTATCTCTCACTCCGTCCTGTCCCCCTGGACATAATAGGCACCACCTTGCCTGTGGGCTGGAGGTGGCCGCCACCAGCTGCTGCCCAGGGTTTCTCTGATGTCCAGTGGTGTTCAGGTCAGTGGTCCTCATCACCTGTGTCTCCTGTATCTTTACGAAGCCTCAGCTACAAAGTCCCCAGCACCTCCAAGATAAACGTGGGGGCCGTGGTGCAATACTCAGTGTGATGTGTATGATACGCAGGATACACGGCACCTGCTGTATGTGGGTTCTGTTCCCATCCTGTCTGTTTGACCAGCAAATCTTTCCCAGGGTCACAGTGGCATTCACAAAGCTGTGAAGGGTTCCACTGCCCCATCACTCAGGGTGGGTGGAGGGCAGAAGGCCTGTACATGTTTGTCCTGAGGCAGGCATGTTTGCCTGGGAACTTGGCCCCTGCGCCTGCCACACACACACAGAGGCCGTTCAGCTTGCAGGAAGAGCCTGGCCTTTCCCACCTGGATTCCAAAGCAGAGTTTTCTGTGGGGTCCCCTCAGAGACGGTGCAAGAGGCAGTGAGTGAGGAGGGAGGCCGTGTCAGCTTGGCTTTTTACCTCAGCCCCTTAGAGCAGGACCGGGGCAGCTTGAAGGGTTCTCTCAGAAGACCGAGGGCTTGGCCAGCATGGCAGAAATTTGCACTCTGTTTATGTCCTATTTATGTCCCGGGCAGTGAATTGTGTCGCCCTGTTCCTCCTCCCTCTTCTCTCTGATCTCCCTCTTCTCTCCCTTCTCCTCTTCCTTCCCTGCCTCATCCTCCTCTGGCCTCCGTGGGAGGTGCCAGAGGCAGGTCTCTTCTCAGGCAGTGGGGACCCAGGAGCGTCCAGCAGGGTCACTTCTGCAATGCCCAGCCAGTCACCCAGGGCTGCAGGCTCTTTGTTTTCTTGCGTTTAAAAGGAAAAGGAAAAAAATCTCCTTCCAAGGGGACAAGCGCCCCAAAGAGTGCCTCGAATGTGGTCTGTCTGCATCGCCACGCTCTGGCTTAATCCAGCTCATCAGTGGGCGCCATTCCTGTTTCTGTGCGCTGCACTCGGATCTTCAGCTGAGGCAGACCCCTGGCTGCAGCCCTCAGGGGGTGCACTCGGCCCGACTCCCAGGCCAGCCTCCAGCCTAGCGCACAGAGCTGGCAGGGCAGGGTAGAGGAACACTTGAAAGCCCCATCACCTTGCTGTCCCCTTAGGCAGCGTTAATCTTACCTTCTTCTCCACAGAGCAAGGTTTCTGTCTGGGTTACAATCCTTTAAACAGTCAATTTCTTCATAGCTCCGGGGTATCTGTGCTCTCCTCTGAAATAGCTGCTTAGGGGCTCTATTCATGTTTCTGTGCTTTAGTGTCTGGGGTCCTAACAGGGCTAGAGGGGTGGGGTGAGTGGAAGGGAGTGGGGGAGAGCAGGGAAGAGGACGGAGGGTGCAGTGGTTTGTGTCTGCCCCTCCCGCAGCAAATCTTTCGGGACTTTATTCCCCAGATTCTGTGGTTATGGGCCCAGGAGAGTGGGCACTTGATCCGACCCTGCTGTCCTGGGCTCGGGCCCCTGGCGAGGCAATTATGATTAGATCTCTGCCTGGTTTGTAAAAACCAGGAGAGAGGTTAGGCAGGCGCAGTGCCCCGGCTGTAGGGTCTCCTGACAATGACTCTGCCGCCTGGTCACTAGGCTAACAGTCTGGCAGCTTCAGAACTGCAGGGCCGAAGAGGCCTCTTTGCTTTATAAAGTGGCCTACTTCAGGCAGTCTCCAGGAGTGCTGAAAAACGGGCTCACACAGAGGGGAAGGGTGGAGAGCTGGAAACACGGAAAACAGGAGAGGAGGGGAAGGGAGGAAGGCGGGGGGAGGAAGAAGAGGTGGGCACGAGGAGGGGGAGAGAGGCAGGAGGGAGCGCCGCTGGGCCCTGGTGGGCACTCACGGACCACCCACACTTGTCTGGGGGTGCTCCCAGCTGTCTCCTGCAGTACCCTCATGTAGGCCTCGTCTCAGCGATCCTTGCTGTTTTCACTTGACCAGTGGGAAACCACACTTCAGTGGCGCTGTAGCTGGCCACCCAGGGCCACACAGCCAAGAGCCAGGCTGGCCCTGTGTCAGCCTCTGTGCCTTGGGCCCCTCTCCCTGGGCCCCCACAGCTTTACATCCTGTGCTGAGCTCCTTGCAGGAGAGCCCAGGGAAGCCAAGGTGAGGCCAGGGCTGGGGCAGGGTGGTACGCAGGGTGGCAGTCTGTCGTAGTCGGAAGGTAGAAAAGGCCAGCGTGAAAGAAACTGTGGGGAGGCTAGCCTGAGCAGAGAAGCTGAAGGGAGCCCAGGGCTTCTGGGACCGGGAGGCGGCTGCGGCAGGGGCTCTGCACCTATAGCACCCAGCAAGACACCTTTTGGACTGCACGGCTGGCTGCCAGGGCACCCAGCCTCTTGGGTCAGGGTCAGAGGAGCAGGGGCCTCTGGGAACCCATGTCCCTCCCTGGACCCCTGAGGCCCAGACCCAGGTGCCCACTGCAGGCTTCCGCTGAGACACAACCACTGAAAGAAGCCCCAGCCAGCTTTTCCTTCAGGCTGACAGAGCCAGGGCCACTACCACCTGCAATGAAGGTCAGCAAGGTTTTGTGGCTCGGGCAGAAGTTGGCCATTAACTCGGCCTCACAAGTGGCAGGAGCCACAGTCGCCAGTGCTCAGATGGCTTTTATGGATGGCCACGGAGCCTGCCTGCTATTCAGGGAGCCACTAATTAAAGCTCTGCTTTGGAGCGAGCTACATGTAGCAGGCCAAGAGCACCGCTCCTGCTCAGCCTTTTGATACATGGCCGAGGTTGAGAGTTACGGTTCCCTGGGCCAGCCGGCAGTGCTGGCTGCCTGACTGCAGAGCACCGCGGGGACCCATCCCTCTGCCTGGCCGTCAGAAGTCAGCAGCAGCTGTCCAGGCCATCAGATGGATGACGCACGGCTATCCCTCTGCAATCGCTTGCAAAAGCCTGCTCCTTGAGGGTGGCTCCTAGGGATCCATTTTTAATGTACTTTACAGTCAGGCAGGGTGCAAACACCGAGGTGCCATGGATTATAGCCATAACAGTGGGGAGAGGAGTCTTGAAAACTACCCTTAGGGCACAGACAGCCCAGAGCATAGTGGTGTAGGATGTGCCATGAGAAGACTGCCTGGAATAGCCAGGGCTGCAGAGGGCACATTACGGTGCTCTTATAGGAAAAGGCTAGGGGAGAGAGGAGAGAAAGAGAGCGGGAGGGAGAAGGAGAGAGAGAGGAACAGTGAGAGAGAGACAGAGAGACAGAGAGACAGAGAGACAGACATACCCCGGAATCCTGCTGTTACTGCATGGAGCTTCATGTGGCCTTCCAGGGTTTTGGGGTCTTGCACAGAGATCCGGAGAACACACACACACACACACACACACACACACACACACACACACATACATTGGAGACAGATAAGAGACACAGTCTGCAGAGGCAGAGCTGGTCGGTGAAGGGGCTCCCAGTGGCCCGAGGATAAGGGAAGCGGTCTTCGTATCCAAAGCCCAGGTTACTTTCATGCAGACGCCGCACAGGCAATGCCATCCTGCTGAACACGCCCTTGGAGTAGGGTCGCAAATAAGTGTGGTCCTGTCCACGGTCTTGCTTGGCTTTGTGCTGTGTGTAAATGAAGGGCGGGGATTGCTGTCTTTTGATAGGCTGTGGCCCACGCGCAAAGGGAGGATTGGCAATAGCAACCTTCTGGTCCCAAATGAAGAGCACTTTGTCTCTTACACCAGTGGCCTCTCACGTTCAGGCTCCACGGTCCTGCTCAGGCGCTGACCGGGTCAGGCTGAGACGCGAGCCCATCAGCATGCCCAAGGAGGCCTCAAGACTCTTCCTTTTCAAATCTGAACTCTGGAGCACTTACGAGCTGGGCTCCCTATCCAACTGTCCCTCAGTAACGAAGGGGACTGGTTCCGAGACCCCTGGCACACGCGAAGACCCGGGCCTGCGCAAGCCCCTTACGCAATGTGGTTAGTGTGAGTCTGACAGACTCAGGGCCTACCTTGCACTCTCAACCATCTTTAGATTACGTACAGTCTCAAGCGCAGTGCACAAGCTGTGCAAGGACAACTCTTCATTTAAGCACTGATGGCAAGAACAGAAGTCTGGGCGTGCTCAGGGTCGCAGCAAATTTGCTGAGTATTTCCACTCATTGCCGAGCCCGCGGGTGAGGACCTTGCTGACGCGGGGGCCCGACTGCTTTCGTCCATGTCTTTCGCCACGTGTACCGCAGTCACTCCCGGTCCTAAGCCAGTTCCACACGCGCAGTGCCCAACGCTCCTCACCTCCTGAGTGTGAAGCAGGGCCAGGTTAAACGTTTGTCCAATGAGTTCACCAAGGATCTCGAAACGTCACTCTCCATCCCTCCATCTCTCCAGGCCCAGGCTTGAGCATGCTGGGAAGCCTGTTTTGCTGGACATTCCGGATACTGAACATTTAAAAATACGCTGGTTAGGTGTTATTTCCAGATGCCAAAGGGACTGCCTTTCTTTTAGTATGAGACATAAGGAAGCCTGGAGTTTTCCTGGAGTTCTAGACCAGGAATTCCTTTTCTATTGCTCTGCTTATACCTCTTTTTTTTTTCTTAAATTGCATTTAATAAGAAATAACAATGTAGGGCCCGGCGGGATGGCTCAGTGGTCTAAAGCGCCTGCTTGGGAAAGCTTGGGTGGCTTCAGAGACCACGGTTCGATCCCAGGTCCCACATGCTGCGCCAGCCTTGCCCTCGGGGCGGGCTGAGCTAGCCATAAAAATGAGTGAGTAAACAAAGGTTCTGAAACAAGAAAAAAATAAATAAATAAATAAAATTAAAAAAAAAAAAAGAAATAGCAATGTGACAGTTTCAAAACACGTTAGCAGTACATTTCCAGTATTTGATACAATGCATATAGTTGTCCGCCTAGTAGTTACACAGAGCACAGGGTGTAGACATAATTTTTCTAATCATTTTTGGCACAAGAAATATCTTCCCATTGAACTAAGAAAAAGTAGTTGCATACATAGTCCAGTGTTCCATAATTGCAGTGGGTTATTGGCAAAACTGGCGATGGTGGAAGCTGTTGATTTAAGCCTTTTACAGCTCAGCATACTAATCGAGCTTTCTGTTTTATGCCTGGTGGTTAAACTTTTCTGCTGGGTGGTTAAGGACAAGTTTAAGCAGGACCTGCATAGAAAAACATGTAACTTTTGTATCTCCCAAGGTCAGTCAAATCCCCTCAGGATTTACCCTGAAACCACGTACAGTGCTTCATAGAACTGTTGTTAGTGTATAGCTCTTAATTCTAACAGTTTCCCCGCCCTTTGTGACGTTCCAGGAAGATGACCCTTTGCAGCCTGGGAGGTATCCTGCCCTGGGTGTCCAGCACAGGCTGAGTATACCTTTGCATGCCAGAGAGTGGGAGGTCTTCCCTTTCTTGTGCTTGGTGGAGCAGGTTTCTGGACTAATCACTGGCCTTTGGCTTGGTTCTTTACATCAAGCTATTTAATTTGGTCTATTCAGATGAATTAACATGCTATCTTCCAGAAAATTAACTAATCAGTCCTTGTTTCATCTAGAGTGGTGACGCAGGAGGCATGGAGGTTCTGTTACCGACTGTGGAATTGCACGCCCTGCAGCTGCTGGTTTGCATCTAGACTGAAACCAATCCAAAAGTTCACTGGAGTTTGTTCAGATTGGTCCAGAAAATGAGACTTCCCCCTCCTCTTTCTCGGATGCTCTCATTTGCCTTGCAGGGATTGAAGTTTTCTAACTCTCGCAGTTTTCTTCTCTCTTACAAACTTCTTTTAACATTTCTTGCAAAGCCATTACTGGGAACAAATTGCCTTACTTCTTGTAGGTCTGAATACATCTTTATTTTGCCTTTATTTTTAAGAAATAATTTTGTAGGATGCTTTAGGCTGGTATTCAGACCTGGGATATCAGTACATAGCACTGCAGATTTTACAAACACTATACTTAAGGTATGCTAAATGTATTCAAAACATGTTATTTCTTCAATGACAAATTAATCTTAGATTATTATAACTTTTTAACTTTCTAAAATTGTTTACTTTCTTCGTGTGTTTTTGTCCTATGTAGTAACACTTAAAACAAACTCATTGCACAAGTTTGCAAAAATACTTCCTTTGAGTCCTCACTCCATGAAAGTGTGTGCATGTTACCTCTTTTTAACATGAAATGTTTGTGTTATTGATAACTGGGCCACAAATGCACACCACAGCCTAGGGCCCAAAAGGACAGAATGATCAACTGGGTACAAAAGAATTTCTTCTCACTGAACTAAGAGAAAGAAGTTGCATACATAGTTCAATGTTCCATAATGCAGTGGGTTATTGGCAAAACTGGCGATGGTGGAAGCTGTTGATTTAAGCCTTTTACAGCTCAGCATCCTAATCTAGCTTTCTGTTTTATGCCTGGTGGTTAAACTTTTCTGCTGGATGGTTAAGGGCAAGTTAAAGCAAGACTCATATAGCAAAACATGTAACTTTTGTATCTCTCAGGGTTAGTCAAATAATAATTAGAAAAATTATCACGTCTACACCCTGTGCTCTGTATAACTACTAGGAGGACAACAATATGCATTGTACCAAATACTGGAAATGCATTACTAACATGTTTTGAAACTGTCACATTGTTATTTATTATTAAATGCAATAGAAATTATAAAAAAATGACCAACTGGAGCGGTGGTGGCTCCCTCAACCTGGTCCCCTGCAAAGTCTGTGGAGTCAGCAGTCGAGCTGAGCTGCTCCAGGGCCTCTGACCACAGTCTCCTCTTCGAAGGTCCCTCTGGGAGGACCTGCTTGAGTCTAAGACACATCTTTGTTTACGGAAACACGGGTGGGGGAGCTTGCTTTGCAAGCTTGCGGGTTACAACTTTGCATCTAAGTAGAGAACGCACCATGCACATCCCTGTCTGTTAATTAAAACCATTTCAGCCCTGGGCCCGTGTTTTCAAGCTCTTCAAAGTCTTGTTAGTTTGCAAAAGCTTTAGCTGCTCCCTTCCCAGCGAGACTCCTCAGGCTGTTCCCTTCCTCCTGCCCCTCCTGTTCCCTTCGGTCTTCCCAGCTATGCAGTCACATAAGGACAGCAAACCTTCCACTCCATTATAATCTTGTGGCATCCCTCCTTCACGGCCCGCCACTGACCAAAACCCATGAGACACGCAGTGATAGTGTAGCTCACTCTCTTCTGTGCATGGCTTCTGTGAAGTCAGATGTAACTCGTATATTTTTCTCGTGGGTAGTAAGTATTTATTTCACCCCGTCTGATGTCTTTTGGGACCTTTCCTTTGAGTTTTTTCTTTCACTCTGAAAGTGTGTGTATTTTTCTGGCGTTTGTCCGGCTTGGTGTTCCCTGGCATTCCCTCGTAGCTTTGTGCCTGACATTGATTTGAAGGAAAATTGCAGTAATCACTCCAAATACTGCCTCCGCTCCTTTGTGTCTTCTTTGAATTCCTGAGCACCTTCGCCCTGCCTTTTGCATTTGTCCTGAGGAAGCATCGCAGCTCTCCTCCTCTGCGTCCCGTCTGGCTTCCCTTTGCTCTGCGGTTTGGATTCCTCTCCTGGGACAGCCTCAGAACCCTTCTTCCCTCTGCGGTGTTCAGTCTGCTAATGAGCCTGCTGAGGGCATTCTTCGTCGTGGCTGCAGGGCTTTTGATCTTTCCCTTACTCTTTGGTCTTTTTTGGCATCTTCTCTGTTCACAGGGAACATCTGTTCTTATGTGGTACCTACCATGTGGTCACCATAGTGGTCTTATTATACACACACTTTCAGAGTGGAAGAAAAAACTCAAAGGAAAGGTCCTAAGAGACACCAGAGGGGATGAAATAAATACTACCCATGTTATTTAATTTTTTAAAATTTTGTTTGTTTATTTATTTGTTGATTGATTGATTGATTGTGTACTTAGAACAGGGTCTCACTATGTAGATCAGACTCGTAGGGATTCTCCTGTGTTCAGCTTCCCAAGTGCTGGGATTGCAGGTGTGCCCCACCACGCCCAGTCTTGAATGCTGTCTCCTTACACCCTGGTGGCGAGGCCGGCATGGCACATCGGGGATTGAACCTGAGCTGCTGCACTCTCCCTAAGCAGGCGTTTTAATCTCCTGTGTTATCAGGCCAGCTTATTTGTCACACTTGTTTTAAATTCTGGATGTAAACATTCCAAACCCCACCATGGGGGTGGTGGTGGGGGTACTTTCTCTTTTTTCATGTTTGGTACAGGGTCTCACTTCACAGCTCATAAGCAATCATAGTGATCCTCCTGTTTTCAGTCTCCCCAACACTGAGATTACACGTTGTGCCACCACGCCCAGTCTTGGTGACCAGTTCAGCACTCCCAGGGGGAGGGCCGGTACAGCATGTGGTGCCAGGGATCAACCCTCAGTCCTTGCACTTGCCTAAACAAGCGCTTAGTCTGCTGAGCTATCTCGCCAGCCCATGTTCATCTTTAAAATATTTCATATTTTTTTCTTGATGACAGGGCATGATATTCTTGGCCATAGGAATGGCTGTAAAAGTAGACCTTTAAGGTTGGATGCAGCAGCATACACCTGCAATCCCAGCCTCTTGGGGATTGAGGCAGAAGGAGTACAGGTTGGAGCCCAGCTGGAACAACTCATCAAGGTTCTGTCCTCAAAATGAAAGGTAAAAACGGGATAGGCCTAGGCTCTGTGTGAAGTTTCCAGATGAGCTCCTGCTATTAAAACACAGCAACACAAAAGGGTCTGTATTAGTGTTTCAGTGTGGGGGGAAGGAAGCAGCTTTAGCACTGTGGTCAGGGCTCAGTTGCTGGTGAACCTAAGTGCCCAGACTCTAGGTGCCAGCAGGGCATTGGCGTCATGCTACCCTGCGCCAGGGTGGACGGGGTGACTGGAGTGGCTGGGGTCAAGTGTTCCCATCAAGAAGGCAATTAGGCAGCTGCTGCGACGATGCCCCAGCTAGCAGGCAGCTCTGAACAGCCAGCTTCTCGCAAGGGCAGCTCTCGTTGCAACAGAACGCCCTCATCCTTACCAGTAGCCAACAAGGTCCCAACAGTGTTCCCAAAGGTAAAGCTGTCAGGAGTGTGGGGGCCCTCAGAGAGGGCTCAGTTGGACTCGGTGATGTCAGATTTGGCCATGTAGAGCCCAGGCACTTAGTCACTCATGCTGCGGGTTCTCCTACCCCGGCTCTAGGTCCTACCGATGAGACCTCTCTACAGAGCTCGGCTCCAGTCAGTGGCGATGCTCTGTATTTGCTCGTTTTTCTATTTAATTCTCACTTTTCAATTTGTTCAGCTTTTTTCTCTTGCAAAGAAAGAACAACTTCTAAGCTTCTTTGTGTGTATGTGTGTGTGTGTGTGTGTGTGTGTGTGTGTGTGTGCGTGTGTAAGGGAAGGGTGTATAGGGACAAGTTCTACAGGGTCTCACTACTAGATAGGGCTCATAACAATCCACCTGTTTGTAGCCTCCCAAGAGCTGGGATTACAGGCACGAGCTACCACCCCCTGTCTTCATTGTCATTTCAACATGCTCCAGGGATGGGGCCAGCATGGCAGGCTGGGGGATCCGAACCCTTGGCCCCTGCTACAACTTTAATATGTTGAGCCATTTGGCTGGCCCCTATAATTCTTTTGTGCTGGACCAGAAACTCCCTAGTAGTTTTCAACTGATTCTGATTTTTCAGAGACCCCAAACAAACTTCTGTGTGTTTTTTTTTTTTTTTTTTTTTTTTTTTTTTTTTTTTTTTTTTTTTTTTTTAATATTTCTTCTTTTTGCCTCAAAGCTATGTTTATTCATTGGAAGTTTATGTGCTCAGACCTAGCTTTTTGGGGACTATGTACAGAGAGAGGATGTCGCAGTTTAGATCTAAGCCACCTCCCCCAACCCCTGTGTAGGCTGCAGGTTATTGCGTCAGGGGAGGCATTGTTGCTGAACTGCTACTAGGAGAAGGGGCTGCGTCTTGCTCCCAGGTCCTCCTCCTTCTCTGTTTGCTTCCTGCTCACCATGAGCAGAGCACCTTTACTTTTGCCGGATCCCTCTGCCACGCTGTTGCTGCCCTGGAGACAGCCCAGCCCAATCCAGGCTGAAGCCGAGAGCCAAGCTCAACCTCTCCTTTAGGTTTGTGGGTGTTGCCTGTGGTGCCTCGGCTGCAGGAACGTGACTGGGTCAGGGATATTAATAGCACAATGGCAGGGGGTGTGGGAGCATTGGGGAGCGCTGGCCACCCAGCACCCTTTCCCTCCTGGTAACAACCGCTAACTGCAAGTTCCTCGCAGGCTCCTCAGGTAGAGCTGCTGATCGGAACATGGGAGCAGGTCTTCTGGGGGACCATGTGCTCACCTCTGGGTCCTGACTGGTGAGCCAGAGCTGGTTATAGGATCCCTGGGGATGACCTTAAGGACCAGGACTTCAGCTTGAATCATCGCATAGTTAAGTTTTTCCCTTCTCCATTAGAACTGGGTTGTGTAAAAGTTAAAGCAGGTGGCAGTTTCTTACCTGAAATGGAGACAACATAAAAGATAATTGTAGCAAGAAAAGACAAATTGATTGTTGGGGGTGATGTACAGTCCATTTAGCCCAGGTATTCTTTTCAGTTCACCTATCCCATATGTTTTTCTTTTCTTTTCCAAAATCCGATTTGAATGGGAATTTTCAGTCACTTGTAAATTCAAAAGCCCTGACAAATCAAATGGCTCATTAAGTCCATTAATTGAATTCTGCAATATCCCAGTCCAAACTGTAGTCCCAAACACATCTGCAGACATCCTAATCCCATCATAATGATGTGACTGTCCAAGGCTTGAGGTCTCTTCCCTGGTCTCAAAAGTGGTCTCTCGCTTCAAAATCAAGTCACTGGTTCCCGGACACAAGAATTCCTTTCATGGCCTTGCAGCGAATCTGCCTCTGTGTGCCCAAGAAAGCGCTGGTCCTGAATTGTGCAGCGTCCCCACTGACAGCCTGGCCCTGGTGTTCTCTGGCAGCCCGGCATCCAATCAAGGCTTCTGGATCTCCTCCAATTATACCAGCATTCAGAAATACTCAGCATTTTCCAGCCTTGAATAATGCATCAGCCTTGTTTGCAGGGGAGGTCATTCGCACAGAGTCCTCCACCAGTGTTTAGTTAAAGTCTTTCTATTGTAATTTTACTGAAAGATAAAATACTCCAAACCCTCGGGCTTATAAGGCTTTTAGGCAATTACAACAATAGACTTACAGATCAGATATAAAATAAACTACTAACCAAATGAAGCTGAAACCTAGCACACAAGCCCAAGAAGGCAGGGAGGGAGCCCAGGCTGCCCAAGGTGTGCGAGGGCTTCGTCTCTAATTATTCGGGTTCCTCTGAGCTCAGCGTGCCCAGGAGGTTCCTACCTGGGAGGAGGGCTGTGTTCTCCACTGTTGTCCTCCTCCTAAACTTCCTTCAATGCTTCATTAGCCGGGCTTCCCGTAAAGTCGCTGGCCTCTACTTAACACAACTACAGCTGTTATTTATGAAGACTCACTGCTGTTTCTTACTGAGTGTGTGTCCATTAAAATTGTACCAAATGCCATATCAGCATAATAATAAACATGTTCGAGCCATGGGGAATAAGTCCCGTGAGGGTCCTTTTTAAGTGGTCAGCTAATGATTCAGAGTATGCTTACATCATTTTAAACCAACTTTATTAGGAAATAGTTTATAAAAGTATAGAGGTTTATTTATGTACTTTGACGAATTTTAACAAATATATACAGGTGTAGCTAACATGCCGTGCAAGATAGCAGCAGAGTGGCCTTGAGGCAGGCAAAGACTTTACCAACAGATGATGAATGTAGGAAAGAGAAGACCTTAATTAAGGCTGGGGAGATAGCTCAGTGGTCTAAGTGTCTGCCTGGCAAGCATAAGCACCCAGGTTCGATCTCCTGTACTGCACACCATGCCAGCCCCAGACTCTCAGCTCTGTGGAGTCAGCCACTGAAAGCAGGTGTGGTGCTGCGTGTCTATAACCCCAGCACTGGGGATGCTGAGACAGGAAGATCACTGTGAGTCTGAGCTGTGTAGCTAGACCCTGTACCAAATACATAAAGATTTTTAAAATTAAAAATGATATCTTATCAAAATAATATCAATACAAGCCTTTCTTCTTATTGAATTAAGGGAAAGTAGCTGCGTATGCTTATGTCAGGTAATCTAAGCACCTACATGGAAGATAACAATATGCAACGTAATGACCACTGTTAATTTCCTATCCTCTTGTTTTGAAATTCTGTATTTTTTATTCCCTTTAAAATAAAATTAAAATGATGATGTTATTGAAACAAACAAACAAAAAAAGAATTTATTTAGATCAGGTTACACTGCCAAGGGGTTCAGTGGGCCAGTTTCTAGGAGGGGCATTGTGTGATCAGGCTGAAAGTTTGGGGATTTTGTAAAAACCTGAGGGGTCTGGCCAGCATACATGGTCATCTGGGGACTGTCTTTTCCTGGCTCATTTAGTACCACATGGCCTCCTAGAGCCCACGTATTGAATGTAAAGCTATATGACTACAGTTGCATCTTTGAGAAGACCACTTCCTTAGGCCTTAGCATTGGAGAAGAATGAATAGGTCTTATATCAAAAGGGTTGCTGCTCTTTTACAACCACCTTATGAGTCCAGGATGTCTTTACAGGGTGGAGTTGCTTTGTTAGATGGTTTTCACCATAGTTCGGCTGCTAAGTGCTCTAACCCTTTCCATTCACGATGGGCCACCCCTACAGAATGCATTCACTACTCCTTCAGAAACTTCCCTCATTCAGTCTTCTGATTGCTACCTGGACTCCTTACTCCCGGCTCCAGAAAACCACTGCCATTTTGCTCCAAAAATTTCAGTTCAAGGGGTCATCTGGTGCCGCGGCGTGGCTTCTACTAAGTGAGGCGCTTCTTGCTCCTCGCCGCGCTCTTCAGCACCCACTGTGTGATCGGGGATGTCAGGAGCTGTGCGGCTTTCCTGCCGACTGGCTCTGCTGTCTGGGTCTACTGTTTTGCTTCCTTTGCCCCTGCTAATGGACATCTGAGTGGTTTCCACATTTTCCCTGTTAGGGCGATGGCTAGTGGAATATTTTTTACACAAGTAATTCTGTGGATAGATTCTTTCCGGGATGTGTAATTACTGTGCATATGGCATGAATACTTTTACGAGAAATTAGCAAGTCACTTTGCAACACGATTCTATGTGTTTTGTACTTTTACTAAGAATATTTGGAACCCTTGGAACCCTCCATCTGCAATATCCTCGTCAACAGGGACATTAGTATCTTTTAAAAATGTGAAGTTTCTCACGTACCTTGGGCTCTGCACGTGTCTCATCCTATACAGAGCCTACTTAGAATTACTTATTTAGGAACTGTTTGTTTTCACATTGCATTTCTTGAAAAAATATATATGAATTCCTTAGATAAAATCATTATACTGTAATAATTTCCGTTCAGTTTTCTTCTTCAGAAACATTTTCAATCTTTGCACTTGCATGTTTTAACAGCCTCTTGAAATGCAGAAGTTTTCACATTGCACAAATTCCAGCTTATTGAGCTTGTGCTTACTTCATTCCTAATTTTTCATCCTCTCTAAAATAACTTTGGACTCTTATGAAATGGAAAATGGTTCCTCCTCTTTTTCTTCTGAGTGCCTGATAGGATGAGCATTTGTGCTCAGGTCTAAGATCTATTTCCAAGTAATGGTCTGATGTATTCCAAATTAGAGGTTAAGCCTTTGTTTTTCAAAAATTGATACCTCCGGAATTTCAAGCACCATTTTTTTTGAGATGAGTTTTGTTGTGGGATTTGTCAGGTTTCCGTAGTCGTCTCTCGGCTCAGCCTGCCAGATCTCTGCTCTGCTTCACGGCCCCCCATGCGCACTCTGATGCCAATGCTTCTAGTGCCTGCTGACTGAAGTTTATAATAAGTCTTGGAAGCAACGAACACTACTCCTTCCAACATTAAAAATTATATTAGCTTTTTAATTCTTCGGAATTCTCACAAGAGTAGCTGAACATCTATGGCATTTTCTACAGAGATACTTGTTGAGATGGTGTGGGGTCTACAGGTCCATTTGGGGAGCAGCAAATCTCATCCATGAACATAGTATATCTCAGTGCATGTTTAATTCTACTTTCTCTGTGATGTTTTTAGTGACAAAAGTTTCTTAAATTGAAAGTATTTTATGTTTATTTTAACTTTTTATATATTTGGTGCAGGGTCTCACTATGCAGCTCGGACTTGTAGTGATCCTCCCGTTTTCTGCCTCCCCAATGCTAGGATTACAGGCGTGTGCCACCACGCCCAGACTTGGTGGCCCTGCTCGTGGTGCCAGGGATCGAACTCTGGCCCCTGTGTTTGCCTAGGCAGGCGCTTAGTCCACTGAGCTATCTCTCTGGCTCTAAGGGTCTGATGTCTCATGAAGCCACGGTTAAGCGGCACAGTGCAAGGGAATGTCTCCTGGGAGAATGAGCAGCCACAGTTCACTACTGGGCAGGGTCTGCAGTGGGGTGGCCAGGGGTCAGGTGGGGGCTCCGTGTCTCATTCATGTTTGGATAAGCTGCGTGTGGGAACATATTGTGATCAGTACTCACTTGCCACGGGCCCCCTGTTGGGTTTAAAATGAAGAGGTAGGGTTCAGGCTTTCTAATGCAGAATTCAGATGAAAGATGGTTGGTCAATGCCTTTGAATTCCTTGAAACCCAGCTGGGGTGCAGGGAGGGCTTGTTAACTTAGTACGTTGCATTCCCCCTCGGGAGTTTCTCTTTTGGAGTTAGAACCCTACCTGCCAGTCCTCATCTTACCTTTTCTCATTTTCCCCATGTTTAATTTTACATTTGTGAGCCCAGGGTCTGCCTGGCTTGAATCAGCTGTCCACGCTGTGCACGCATTGCTTTCTTTGCAAGGCAGACTCTCCCTTAGACCTCACCCCTTCCAGCTGCCTGAGTCTGATGTAAATACCTAAACTGCCTGGTGCAGGCCTATAAATAAGTTTAGAATTCTACTCCCCAGTTGTTTATTGCTAGCAGGTAGAAATGCAATTGTTACTTGCATATCAAACTTATATCTAATAACGGTGGTCAGTTCACTTAATAATTGTAATAGTGGATGTGCATATTCCTCGGTTTCTTTTTAAAAAATTATGAGCTTCAATTAATGCAGTTTTAATTCTTTATTAATCCTTAGCACTTTATTATTTTTAATACTCTATTGTATTCCATAGGAACCTCCTCCAACAGGAGTCAGCTCTGTCCCCAGTAATACTTGGGAAGCGTTCAGAACTGATGGTTAAAAGTTCTATTGGAGGTAGAGTTTATCTGTGGATGTCTGTTGTTGCATGGAGGGAATCCTTTCTGCTTTTCATTACGCATTGTTTTCATGGTGAATGAGTGTCACTGAATTTTGTTTGCAGGATCCATCTGCTCCAAGGGTTAACCTGGCCATGTAATTTTCTACTGAAGCGAGAACTAATGGATTTTTGCATGTTGAACAAACATTGTTTTCACGGAAGAACCTCAGCAGGCCATGATATTCAGTTCAGCTTGTTAATAGTTAATGAGGATTTCTATATTTGTGTTCGTGACATATATTAGTCTGTAGCAATTTTTCTGTCATCATATTTCTATCAAGTTGTCCCATGAGGACAGTGCTGGCTACACAGATAAAATGCAGGGAACATTTTCTGAGTCTATCTGTTCTGAAAGACCTTCCTGAGGGTTTGGTACAACTTCTTCATGTGATTAATGGAATTCATCAATGGGGGGCCACCTGGAGCTGGAGATTTTTTGGTGAAAATAGAAATCTAGCTACACATTCTATTTTTCAAGTGTATTTAGTATAGGGTCTACAGGGTCCCCCTACACAGACTGGACTTATATGATCCTCCTCTTTGCAGCCTCCCAAGCACTGGGACTACAGCTGTGTGCCACCAAGTCCAGGCTCAGTCCTTACATCTGCCTAAGCATGCACTTTAATCTGCTGAGCTGTCTGAATGGGCCTAAACATTCAATTTTAGAAGAAACATTTAAAAATTTAAATTCACTTATAACTTATACTTCTAAAAAGTCATTGCGTTCAATTTGTCAAGTTGCTTTGGCTTCGTTCTGCTCACGATGTAGCTTTGTAACTAGTATCTGAAAAATCTTTCCGTCTCTCGCTGGTTTCTGTCAGCGTTGGAGCTGAGCTGCACGCTCACCGCTTCGGCAGTTCTTGGGTGAGCTCCTTCGTGGTGCTGTCCCTCCTGGCTGACTGAGCCCCACTCTTCCTGCTCCTGCTGCAGCCTGTGCTTCTTGGAGGGGTGACCTGCCTCTCCTCCACTCAGGGCCGCCCTCCTCAACTTCCAGCTCCTTTAGGTAGGATGACAGGTAGGATGACTTCTTTTCTTTAGCCTATCAAATACTAAATAGTTACTAGAGAAATAAAGTTAAAAATGTTTTCAATCAACGATGCAAATATAAAGATCTGAAAAGCCAGTTCTTGAAAATTCTCTGAGCCCTAAGATCCCAGTTAGGGGAAAACAAGTCTTGGTTCATCACAGCTTTGCAGTACAGGGCAAACGTATGGAACGTCTCCCAGTGCTTCAAGCAGGCACCGCCGGTCCTCTGACTTGGAATCTGAAGGCCAGCTCAGAAGGGCTAGTGCCGATTTGAGCCACCGTGTAAGTTCCCAGAAGCGTTTGCCGGGACTCTTTCCATTGAAATGCTTAGGTATGATCTCTAAATGACTGCATTCGACATACCTGCAGGAAAAATAGTGCTTGTTGTTTATCACATTTAATGAGGCCTCCTGCATGCCCCTTGCTAACCAACATTGCAGAATGCTGACTGTTTTATGCTAAGACTATCTGTAAGAAGACATCACGAAGATAGCTTTGTTTTTTCCCAATCAAAAGGTTAAAAATACACAGAAGTCTCTACTCCTCGGTGAGATCATGCCTTTGCCAATAGAGATTTTTGTCAGGGGAGAAGTGGCAGAGTCATTTCACAGTCCTGACATCTGATGGCTTGCTAGAACAAAGGCAGTAAGTTCTTTATGGAAGGAAGAAATTTAAATTTTAACACAATTATCTTGAGAAAACCGATAGGTTCTTCCTGCTGATATTAAAACTTACAAGAAGGGCATTGAACAAACTATAAAGTACAGTGACTTTAACCCACATGGAAATTGTAGCAAGGTATAAACAGGTAATCAATAATAATGTGAACATCCAAAGCAGGTCTTTCACATTTTGATGTGGTTTGCACTTGATGCTGATAGTAAAAATTGTGCATGTCTCTGTGTGTGTGGGGAGGTGGGTGTGTACATGCATGCGTCTGTGTGTCAAGCTGCTGTCAGTGAAAACACTTGTATTTTTATAGTAAGAATTTTTCATCCTAGCCTGTAAGGAAGTCTTTAAATACCAATTCCATACTGTCCATCATGCATACCATTGTGGTTAAGGCCTAGGACATCTCAGAGACCTTGGCCACTGCAGCAGAGGCTCTCTGCCACCTGGAAGGCCACACGCCATCGCAAGCCCTCCATCACCCTCCCCCCAGGGTCTCCCCCTGGGACACCTGTCTGTTACAGACACAGCAGGCCATCACTTGCATTTCGGCAGCTCTAAGCCCAGCTAGCCGCTGGACCTGCTGTTCCCCTGTCACTTGTCACCACCTGGAATTGTTGTTCCCAGGACATTGCGCCACGCTGGGTGAGTACCATCTTGAGTGGCCACCACTTATAACTGAAGAAACTAGAAAACTGGCTCAAGCCAGGAAGACGTTGGAACTAAGGAAGCCAGGGTAAAGGTAGTGTAGCAGGGTCAGTGTGCCAGCTGACTTCCTGCCCTGAGACCAGACCCCCTGCCGTGAGCTGGCTGCTGTGACCAGGAGCTGGGCAGGCTGCGGCTGTGCATGTGGGGTCTGCGGCCTGACCTCTGGCTGGCATCTGGGCCCTTGCACTGCAAGTCGTTGCTTGTAGCTAACCAGCTCTATGCATGACTGCTGACTCAGAGCGTTTCTTTACTTTGGAAAGTTCATGAAGGGAAAACAAGTCAATTCATTGATTAAGAGAGATGGCAAGTGGTGAGGCACGGACCAGAGGTGGACTCTGAAAGGGTCGTGTCCTCGGAGCCCATGACAGAATGGAAGTTTTTCAAGTCTTCATTAGCAGGGAATCCTTCCTCCTGCTCCCCAAGCTTCCTTTGCAAATAATTTCAAAATTATCAGTTATGTCAGCACCACTCACAGCTGGAACGTCTGTGTAACTTGATCCCCAGCTCCGACTTGGCCACAAAGGTCTGACCTCCCTCGGCCTTGCTGAGTTTTGGGGAGCAAGGTCCAGTTCTTTTACTTGAGGTCCAATGTCTTCACCCTGTGGCTTCTACGTGGCCCTGAGGGTAGAGCTGCTTCCACCCAGGACTTAGGCGTGGGTCTGTCTCCTCATCTTGGGTGTCTCTCCTCCCATTTGAACTGAAATTTATCAGCATATGCTCAAGCAGCTTCCGTCTTTTCCACAGAGCACTCTTCCCCTCGCCCGGCAGCGTCTCCTGCCACCTGAGGCTGTTTCTGAAGTTCTCCCTGGCATCTCAGGTAGCCGGTCGAGTAAATGTTTGTTTAAGAAGCCTGGCTGTTTTCCCATTGCAGGGTAAATCTGGGGGAGTAGAATCTCCATGCGACTCATCTTTATTTCTCCCTCAGAGCCTCATAGATGTTCATATATGCAGGAGCCTCACTATGAGTGTTGTTTTAGCAAACTGACTCATTTATTAAAATGGAAAGTATTTACTCTCATCGTCTCCCAAGATTGTCTGCTATTTTATGCCTGTAACAATTTATCTTTTATTGATAACATTTCTCCTCTAGTCTCCAGCAAGAAATTCTTAAATAATTTATAGCATAATCAAAGCAATAGTTATTAAAAATGTTGGCATTTCTTTATGTATAGCATCAAAGGCTCGCATTCCAAGGGAAAGAAAGTGGTGACCAAAGGTGTAGAGTTATGATGTATGTCTGTGCGCATAAGACAGGCAGGATGCAATCCAATACACTGAATCTTTTTATACATAGAATTTTAGGTAATTTTTTCAGTCTTCTTTTCTGTTCTCCTGTAATAACTATTATTTGTGTTTATACAAAAGAAAAGGAGAAAATGAAATTCCATGGTTCCGTTGAAAAAGAAAATAGTGATGCTATTACTATTTTATTTTCTTTACTAAAAGTATTATTTTATTTTATTTTGAAGAGTGAAACCAAAAGCAAAAACGAATAGCAGGGGGGCCTGGTGGGATGGCTCAGTGGTCTAAAGCGCCTGCTTAGGGAAGCTTGGGTGGTTTCAGGGACCGCAGTTTGATCCCCGGCAGCACATGCTGTGCCAGCCCTGCCTTTGGGGCAGGCTGAGCCGGCCATAAAAATGAGTGAATAAACAAACAAAGGTTCTGAAACAAGAAAAAAAAAAAAAAAAAAAAAAAAAAAAAAAAAAAAAAAAAAAAAAAAAAAAAAAAAAAAAAAAAAAAAAAAAAAAAAAAAAAAAAAAAAAAAAAAAAAAAAAAAAAAAAAAAAAAAAAAAAAAAGAATAGCAGAAATAAAGACAGAAATAGGGTAATTGCAACCATATATATGGTACAGATTATCAAAACAAGAACAGCTGGCAACAGCTGTTATAATACTTTTTATCATCAAATCTGTTGTTCAGATTAACAGATGTAGTTATGCAATATTGGACAAATAATTTTTTTTGGTCTTTTTGAGACAGGGTCTCGCTATGCAGTTCAGGCTGGCCTTGGGCTCACTTTTACAGCCCAGGCTGCTCTCGAACTCGCACCCATCCTCCTACCTCAGCCTCCTAAGTGCTGGGATTACAAGCCTGCGCCGCCATACCTGGCTTCAAATAATTGAATGTTATTGCTTGCTTTCAAGATACCATAATGTTTTTCTTATCTTTTTTTTTTTTAATTTTTGTTTGTTTATTTGTTTGTTTTGTATTTTAGGGAAGGGTCTACAGGGTGTTCAAGGTCTCACTACTAGACTGGACTCGTAGTGATCCGCCTCTTTACCCCCTCCCAAGAGCTGGGATTACAGGTGCGCACCACCATGCCCAGTCTCCGTTACTAGCTCAACATGCATGGGGGCAGGGCTGGCACAGCAGGCCCAGGGTTTGAACCCCTGGCCCCTGAGCCTGCTTGCAGGTGCTTTAATCTGCTGAGTTATTTGGCCAGTCTTTTTTTTTTTTTTTTTTACTTAAAAAATATTTGAAAGAGAGTGTAATAGTAATTGATGAGGCATTAGAAATGGCGCTGGCTTAGATGAGCAAGGCGCGAGGCGCTCAAGCGCAGCTGCCGTGGCCCACGTTGCTGTCCCCCACGCAGTTGCTTAGCTCTCAGCTTTCAGCATACAGAGTCAGGCAAGGTGGCTGTTGGAGGGAGAGGGGGCCTGTGCAAACCACACAGCTGTATGGAAGCCCGTGAGGAGGCTCTTCACAGAACTGGGACTCGAAATCCCCTCAACCCAGCTATTCCTTTTCAGGTTTTTTTTATTCCCCTCAAAATAACTAAAAACATCATACTGCAGTGCTATATAGGCACCCATGTTTATAGCTGCACAATTTGTCACAACCAAATCTTGAAAACAACCAAAATGCCCATCACCTGAGGGATGGATGAAAAAGATTTGTATACAGTGGAGTATTGCTCCGCTATAGAGAAAGACAAACTCCAGCTTTTATAGGTAAGTGGAAGCCACGAGAGCTATACTCACAAGTGAAGTAAACCAGACCCACAGGTGTAGATATCGTACTGTCTCCCTAGTGTCAGAACCTGTGTTCTTAGGTGGCCTCTACCAACAGCACGGCATGGGCTGCTGAGGCCCAACCACTGAGCTCCCGGTAGAGCCGTAGGCTCAAGTTTCCCACTTTTCCTGTCTTGGGGGCAGTGCCTCCTCCGTGCCGATTTTTCCGAGTTGGACAGAAGCTCTGCAACAGGGCCTGACATCTCATCAAAGCTGTGCCTATCTACAATTAAAAATCACTTCTGCATACCATGCTAAATATTCCTGAGCAAGGAAGCCACTGATCTTTGAGAACGTACAGATGCCGATGGTTAAGGGGATTCACATGTTCTCTCGAGTAGGATGAAGTCAATATGAACTTGTGTTTCCTGAATAGATACAATCCAGGTAATGACTGAAGTGCGTGGACACCCACAATCCCAGGTCTCCCAGAGGTTGAGGCAAGAGGAACGCATGTGCCTGGGCAACTTGGATACTCAGTAAGTCCCTGCCTCTGAATAAAAAAAAATAAAAGGGCTGTGGATGTAGCTCTGTACGAACTGCTGCTGAGAATAAAGTAGAAGGGGAGGTTCATTTAGGTGAGTAAAGCTAACTAGAAAAGACAAATGTGCACGTGAGACTCGCTGGTTTTGATCTTAACTGGGTGAGGTGCTTGGGACTGGAGTCAAATAAGCCTCAACCTGACCTGTAGCTCCTTTCTATCTGGGGCTTGGCTTCCAGGGAAGGAGCTTTAGCCTCTGCCTCTGCCGCCTTCCGGGGTTCCTCCTACAGTAGCTCCTGAGGGCGGTGGGAGCAGCCCCAGCTCAGCCAACCTGTGCACACTGGGCCAGCCCACCCTGGCAAGTGCACTCACTCGCACTCACTGGCTTCTGTGGGTGAGGAGGGAGCACAGAGAGGCCTCTGCTGAGGCGCCATCCCTTCCTGGTCATGCTCCACGTGCAGCCTGTTCATCCAGGGTCGCAGCTGCTGTGGTCGCCCCCAAACTGCTAGCACCCTGGGTCTGTCCTGAGCGCCCTGCTGGGCTCACCTTTTGCTGCCTACTGCGTGGCTAGCTGGTCTCTGAGCACTACAGACAACCTTGGGCTACTTGGAGCGTGTTCTAATGCTGCAGCCTTGAAAGCACATTGTAAGCACACTGGATTCCCCTGTCTCTTTCCCACCTCGCTTGCTTTATTCTCTTCTGCCTGAACCTCACTCTTATGCGTCCAGAATTGGTGCTGCTCTCTCCTCGCCTTTCTTACCCTGGATTCATGGTTGTTAGACTTTGTGCCTTCTTGAACTTGCCTTTATTTTTAGACACCTCTAGAAGGACCACGTTTGAGTGGCTGGGTTAATGCTTCCTATCAAATGTGGAGGCCAAATACAAAATGCCTGGATTTCTTCCCAATCTTCCTCATTCGCACAAGGCACGTGGTAGCTGAAGGCCATCAGGAGTGAGGCATCTTAATTAAAACACAGATTTATAGTAAGGGAGAAATTTCAGGTGAGTGAGGAAGTGAAGTTTCTCTGAAATGGGTTTCTCTACACATACAAACCATCGAGGCACTAGAAGCGATTCTAAATCAATAACAGGAGAGGATAAGCACTTGAAGATAAGGTCAGCATAATAACTAAAGCTGCACATTTGAAATAAAATGATGAGTTAGAAAAGGCAGACTAATTGATGTAATAACTGACACTGCTTTTTAAAAGTAAAAGTGATATATGAGACTGTGAAAACGACGTAATTGTACTGACAAAGGTTTTACTTCTCTAATTTCAGACAGTTTACTATACACGACTTATTTCTGCAACCTGAAGATGGTCTGCATGGCCATGAATTATATAATAAAACTGGCACACCAATTTACATAAGCTGTGGACTGCAGCTGCCTGAAACTGTAGGACCCCATGAATAAACACAAACCGAGAGTTTATAGTTTTCAGCCTGACACTCCTTATTGAGTAATCTATATCATGAATTTTTTCTTCCATACTTGTGTTGTGGACTCCCCAAAAGTTATCTGACAAGCACTATTTTTATAGATGGATGAACGCGAGCAGTAAATGGCTTTTCTCCCTTAGCTAAAATGAGAAATGTCTCCACAGTTGCCACCTGAGCAGCACTAGAAAATGTCCTTTCTCTCATAGTTATTTCCTTGTCAAGGCAAAGATAAAGCAAAGACATCAAGCACAGATCATCCTTAAATACCTTAAGTGGTTCCGGGGGCCCAGTGGCTACTCTCATTGCTAACAGTGCAACTCCAAAATTTTTCGTATTTCACTTCTGTTCTGGGCATGATGATTGGCACGAGGAGGAAAGAGAGCATCAAACGCAGGCGATCTGTTGTCATGCCGAGTGGCACGGCTTTGTTCCTGGGGTTCTCGGGTGCTGTGGGGTCTCTCCAGAGATCCTTTCCAGCTTCTCTTCCTGAACAAATAACTGGGACATGACAGGCAAACAGCGTAGCAAGGTCTCTCATTCATTAAAAGTAGGGAAAGAGCGAGTCTGCCATGCTGAGAAGGTTCGCAGCGACCAGGAGGTCACGGCCGCTGTCCTTTGTGTCACCCATTCTGAAGTCAGATCCAGGCTGTGCTGTGAAAACCTTTTTCATCTTGCCCCAGGGGAACTGAGCATAACGTCAGCTGAGCGGTCCGGGGTGCGGCCCTTAGGACCTGTTTCTGCCGTGGGTGGTGTGTCCTGTGTCACCACGGCGGACAAGTCACGCCCGCTGATTCGGATGGTTGGCCATGTCCTAATGTCCCGCCTCAGTTTGGTAGGTCACCAAGTGCATGTTCTCAGATGGATGGAGGTTGGTGGGAGTCGGGGACGGGGGTGCTTTGGGAACGGCTTGGGCATCTCCAGCTTTGTACCTTCACTGCAGCGTACGCTCTACAGCGGCAACTGAACACAACAAGTAACTGGCAAATCTAGTTGTCAGAGAGGGCTCATTTGGCACCTAAGTGATTTGCTTCCACTTAGCCCGAATCGGACAAAACATTCGAGATCAGGCCTTGGCAAAACTTCAGATGCGTAGGCAAGGCACACTTCCGGTGCCGCTCACAAAGTGCGTATTCATGCGGAAGCTCGTTACGCGCTGTGCTCTGAACAGGGCTGCTTTGCACCAGAGCTTGGGTGCAGCTGGTCCAGCCTGGGACAGCTGTGAGCACTGTGTGTGGACAAAGTCTGTCCTCCCTGGTCAGTGTCTTACCCGATGCACTTTGGGTAAATACTTCAAATGTAGTTACTCTTCATACTGATGGATTTGGACACCTCAGGGTAATATCTGACTGAGTTAGCTTGTTTAGTCTGAACTGAGGAAAAACCGTAATCGTGGCATAAAAGGAATAAATCTAAGTATAAAGGGCCAGCAACCAGGTGCATCCCTGAATATCTCTCTGTGTCCTCTGTGGCCACCTTTCCATTATCTTAGGACAAGTAGCTATTGAATTCCTTTCTGAGATTTACAGTTAGCTGGATTGTCTTTTTTATTGTTGAAAGAGTTATTTATTTGTTATGGATACTAAAACCTAATTGGTTATATATTTTGCAAATGGTTTTGGGGCTTATCTTTTCACTTTCTTCATAATGGCTTTGTGTGAGTGTGTGTGTATGTTAGGACAGGGTCTATGGGGTCTATAGGGTCTCACTAGGTAGATCAGACTCGTAGCGATCCTCCTGTTTTCAGCCTCCCAAGTGCTGGGATTGCCGGCCCGTGGCTCAGCACTCCCTGGGGAAGGGGCCGGGGGTCGGGCCCGGGTGGGCTGGCACTGCACTGTGGAGCTAGAACCCTGGTCCCTGCACTCTGCCTAGGCAGATGCTTCAGTCCGCTGAGCTACCTGACTATCTCATGCTTCTTTAGACATAAAAGTTGATGAAACTTCCTTGTGGCTGGTGCTTCCAGTGCTATATCTCATAACCCAAGGTCACATTTGAATACAAGTTCATGAACATTCAACCTGATCTTTCCTTCATGGACATTTAGTTTCAACTCTGACATTTAGGCAACTGATCTATTTTAAATTTTGCCTGTGATAGAAGATAACGGTTGAACTTTGTTAGCCTCTGGATTATATTTTTTCAGGGTTTTTTTTTCTTTTTTTTTATGGCTGACTCAGCCTGCCCTGGGGCTGGGGCTAGCACAGCACGTGGTACCAGGGATCGAACTGAGGTCCCTGTGGTTGCCTAAGCTTACCTAAGCAGTCGCTGTAGGCTGCTGAACCATCTTGCTGGCCCCCGGGTTCATTTGTTGAGGAGAGTGCTCTTTACCCTCGTTGCGTGGCCTGGGCACTCGTGCCCACAGGGTCTTACTATAGCACTGTGGGTTTATTCCTGGACCTCAGTTCTACCCATTTGGTTGCCCCTGACTTTATGACAGTCACACTGATTTGATTACTGAACTCTGTAATAAAACATGGAGAACCATAACTGAACTGTTTTTGCTTTTCAAGGTTTTATTTTATTTTATTTTACCTCAAATTCCATATGAATTTGAGTATCTGCTCTCCCACATGTACCAGTAAAAGCCCTGGAGTTTTTGCCATTATTTTTGTTATTATTGGTGCTGGGGCTTGAACCCAGGGTCTTGCATGTGCTACACAGCAGTTCACATACTGACCTACACCCCCGGGGGGCAAGCCTCCGAATTCTGAGTGTAATACTCAAAACTGATTTTGAGGTATGCCATAAATTTTAACAATATTACACTTCTAACCCATGATCACCGGCTATCTTTCCACTGACTTATGGGTTTAAGGTTATTTTTTAAAATAGTTTTTGCATATAGGAGCCTCACATCCTTGGTTAAATTTATTCTTCAAATTTTTAAAATGCTTTTCTAAGTGTAGATATTTTCCTAATTTGTGCATTAGAAGCAGTTCTTTCTGACCAGTTATTGGCCGCGGGTCTTTCAAATGAGTCTCTTTGCTGGTTGTGCGGCTTTGCCAATGTGCTACACGTGGATGGTCACTCAATTTCTCGGAGCAGAGAGCCTCCTAGCTCCCCTTCTCTTGAAAGCGTGGGGTCAGAGGATGTCAAAATAGGTTAATTTTTACAACTATATATATATGTGCAATCCAAATTCCTGTTTTTATATAAGACATGGCCATTACTCTACTGTATTGTCTTAATGGACCCTTCTCTAAGGCTAGGCAACAACCGATTAATTTTTCTGCAGATTGAGTTTTTAAATTTTGGATTCATATGAAGGAAGTCATATGATAGCACTCCTTTCATGAAGAATTCTTTATCCGCGTAGTTGTAGGTTTCTTCTTTTTATTGCTGAGCAAGTTATTGTTGGTAGAAAAACAGTATTTTGCAGTAAACATTCACATTTCCGTGGTTTATTGGAAGATTCACTGTGACCTTGACTCTGAGCATTAGGCAGAAAGCTGGTGACCTGCAGGTTTGCTCGCAGGGCTGTGGGGACTACTGGAAAAGCAAAGAAGCCCAGGCAGTTTTCTTCCATCTCCTCTTTTGGCTTCTTCATGGTCAGCTGTAGACGAAGTCCAAGGTGTGGTCTTACTGTAGAATCTGACCTCCTCTGAGGGCAAAGTGAGGTCCAGGGCTCGGACAAAGTCCATGCCGTCCATGAGAAGTTCGAGAAAACTCAAGGTGACAAAACAAATAAGTGGGAAACGTCCAGCTAGGGAGGAAACAGCGACTTAGTTCCCTTTGAGTTAGGTCTGCACAGCCCATCTCTCTCTTGTAAAATAACTATGGCCTTTGGGGAAGGAAAAGCCTGCATTGAAAGACCCAGTTCGTCATAGAAATGCAACCTAACACCTTGTCCTGGAAAACTGCCGCCTTGGGCAGGCCACCAGCATGCCTGACGGCATGACATCCTCTCTCCAACTCTGAGAAGCTATCCATGTGCCCTAAGTCTCCTTGTAGTCTCTTTGACGCTCTTATAAGTCTTGTCTGAAATGTTTTGTCAAAGACACAGAGAATCCAGGCATTCTGCTTTTTCCTTGCGATGTCAGGACCTGACATTGTAGGGACATAAATATTGGTGCTTTCAGCTATTTTGAAATATTTGAAGCTACTCTCCTAATAATGTTGCTTCTCTATTGACCCTGTTACAACCACACTGCAGCTAAAATTACTCTCATCAATAATCTTCCATACATGTTAAACTTTCCATCTGCCTCTAATATTGTGTATTCTTTTTTTGGCCTGTATTCTGAAGAAATAATTTTCTAATGTTTGTACAGTTGGGTAAAAATTTTATCCCCAGCTGTATGAAATTTATTGTCCAACCTGTCCAATGAGTCATTTTAATAGCTTTCTCTTCAATTTTCAGAAGCCATGCCACGTAATGTTCTCAAATCTAACTGCTCCTTGCTCTTCTTCACTTATGGGTCAGGGCACCATCTGTCTTGGGTCATACGTTAGTGCAGTTAGTGTTTATTAAGTGAGCTGCACCTTAAGGCTTGGTGGAATTGTTCTTATGCACACGGTTCTGCTTCCTCACATACTTTGTGGCTTTTTGGTACTTTGTGGGAATTGAACTCAGGAACTTGTGCTTGCCAGACCAGGCAGGTGTTTGAGCCACTGAATTACATACCCAGCCCCTTTGTGATTACTTTAAATGGATAGACTCTTTAGAAAAGTTTTGGAATATAAGAATATATATATATATATATATATATATATATATATATATATATATTCTTTGGAATATAAGAATATATATATATATATATATATATATATATATATATATATATATATATATATATATATATATATATATATATATATATATATATATATATATATATATATATATATATATATATATATATGCTTGGTGGTCTAAGCACTTGCCTGGCAAGTGAGGGATCCGATCCCTGGTACTGCATGCTGGCCATGGAACCCTAGGCATGCTGTGCTGGCCTGAGACCTGGTGTGGTGGCTGGCACACACTTGTAATCCCTGCACTGGGGATGCTGAAACAGGAAGATCACTATGAGTCTGAGCTGGGTAGTGAGACTATCATCTATCTATCTATTGATCTGTCGATCTATCAATCTATCTATCATCGATCTATCAATCGATAGATAGATACTGGCGAGGTCCTATGAATCAAACTCAGAGCCATGTGCTTGACAGGCAGGCACTTTATGCTGAACAGTTCTAATGTCTTAAATAAAATTATTCTATATCTGAGCTTTTCTAAGCAACACAGATAGCACAAGTTCTATCTCTACCTCTGGCTAAATTTGAAAACTACCTTACACTGAGCCTGTAGCAAAAACCAAGTGTTGTGGTTTGTATTTCGCTGTCCCCCCAAAGCCTCATGTAAATCATGGATCTGTCAAGCGTACAGTTCCAGGGGCGGGGCTTGAGGGGGCGTGGCCAAGCGAGGCAGGAACGGTTAAACTGACAGCATGGCGAGGCAGTCTCTGGAGGTATGGAGCAGATCATCCTGGACGCGGCAGAGGCCCAACCTCTCCTCCAGATCCTATAAAGTGAGGGGCAGAAGAACTGAAAACTTCACACCATAGTGATATCTGTGCACCTATGTTTATAGCAGCCCAATTTGTAATAGCCAAATCTTGGGAACAACCAAAATGTCCATCATTTGAAGAATGGTTAAAAAAAATGTGGTATTTTTATACAATGGAATACTACTCATCCATAAAGAATGATAAGTTTGAAGACTTCATATATAAATGGATGTATATTGAACATATACTCATTAATGAAATAAACCAGACCTATATGTGTAAATATCGTATAGTCTCCCTAATATAAGAACTTTAAAGAAGAAAACAAGAACTTAAGGGCATAACACAGCTGAATGTGTTATGGATTAAACAACAAAGTGACTGGAAGCAGACAAAGCAGAAAACATATCAATAGCAAAACCATACACTTATGTACACAGGATGAATCAGATATTGGTCTCAAGTACCTTCAAAAGGTTCAGCATATTGACTATAGCACAATGTAATGCTAAAACTATGTTTGGAATACATGTCACTCTTGTCTTTTTGATATGTACTGCTCCTGGTGTAAACTCAGTTACTGTCATTCTCTCAAGAGTAGTACTTGAAAATAAGAGACTGGGCCAAAAACCATATTCTTGACAGGCTACAATTTTGTGTTTCCTTGAATTTCCAAATATCTGTGTCAAAATTGTGTAACTGCTTATATCACATT
>PVJA010026530.1:0-29552 GCA_004027025.1 Myocastor coypus
CATTGCAATCAGTACCAACGGTGCTGTACTTTCTGCCTGTGATGCAGATGCTCACTCCTCCTTTCGGAACTTCAAAATATCTGTGCTGAACAGAAGGTCCATAGGAATTGGAAGGTAGATCTCCTTTACTAGAAAGTTCCTGATGATGTATTGTACATGCCACTCTAGACGTGACCTGCTCACTACAAATAACAGATACTTGCCTTCTACAAATAAGAAGCAAGGTACAAACTTGAGGCTTTCTGGTGCTAGTTCTAACTACGCACTTATTCTCTGTGCGCAGCTTTGATTCTAAAACTTCATCCAGATTCCTTGAAACTGTAACCCCAACCTTATACCCTATGTATACTGAGACTCCCCTTCAGGAAGGTGTTGATATCACTTCAATGTCAGTCTTTCTGTATTTAAGGGGGATACAATTGATCTTTCACACAGCCTCCATCTCCAGGTATTTCCTTACCCTGTTATGACTCAACAGTTGCCAGACCCATGGGGGAAAGTCAGAAATGCCTAAGACTAAGAAGAGTGAGTACCAAGCTCTATGCATGGGACCAAGAAAGTAAACTCACAGTGTGGAGGTAAAGATGTGAACTTGAAACATCTTTATATAAATAATTTATCCATGTCATAGAACAGATTTAATCATGTAATTTGATTTCATGTGTTTGTTTGGGGGCCCTTATTCCTTAGCATTTCAAAGCTATAAGACAATGCTACAAGCACAACATAACTTCTTATACAGTGCTTTGGGGCATTCATCCTCTGAAAGGTATCAAAATACATTGTCAGAGGCTAGCACAAAATGCAGCATATAAAGACAGGTCTTGCTTGACATTCCTGTCAGAAGCTGATACTCACAAAGGGACTACAATACACACTCTATTTCAGTCGTAATTGGTTCATCTTCATTTCAAAAAGTGTAGTAATGAAGAAATCAAGAATTGCAATTAACCATAACCTGTTAGAAAAGTTAGTAAGAGGGAAGTGAATTTTCTTAAGTTTGGGTTTGAGCTTGATTATATGACTCAACAACCCCTAGTGGCTCTGCATTTCCCTGAAAGAAATGCAAAGTTCTTACTTTAGGTGATCAACACTCTAAGTGGCTAATCACCCAGGTTACTTATGTTTGAAGGTTAAGAATATTACAGTAAATACGTTTGTACCTGTGCTGTAATTTTTGGTAAGACAGTAAAATGCCTCAAAGGTCTAACTAACCAGCCATCAGCCCTCTTCTTTCCTTTTCATTATTGTGCAAGTCTTCTCTGGAGATAGCAGTAGGTAGATACAGACTGCTAACACAGTCTCGTGCAGGAAGAAGAATGTCTTCTGCTGTCATACCTGAGAAGAATCAGAAGAAAATGCTTCTGTCATAAATTCTATTGGAGGAAACCTGTAGCCTTGTGACAAGTATCAGACTGAGTCCTTGTGTCCAGATACCATACAGTCCTTTATTCTCACTGGCATGTGGATGGGAAGGTGAACACCATAGATTCTGGAGGAAGTAGACTTTGGAAGTGCTGCCCAAAGGTGGAACTGATTGAGGCTATGCTCTTCCTGGGGTGAGATCCTTGCTCTGATGGGTGATTCATGACCTTTTTTCTCTTCTCTGTCCTGTATGTATCTTCAGAGGAACTTCTTCTATCACGGAAACCTAGATTCCCCAGCTTCCCTAGAAGTATAGGTCCAGGGAATATGTTGTTAATGAATTCTCTTGGGCATGCTCTGGGGACTGATATTCCTCTGCTATTTTCTTGCTAATGAGCTCTATGGAGTCATGGGTTTGTAGGCAATCCTTAAAGAGAAGATGATAGCCCATTTTTAAATTATTTACTGATAGCCTGATGTGGTGTTGGACACCTATAATCACAACATTTGGGAGGCTGAGACATGAGAATCACCACCAGTAGGCCAGCCTGGGCACAGTAGTAAGAAAAAGGCCAGTTTGATATAGGGTTTTAAAAAATTTTATTACTTTTAATAAGAAATTACAGTGAGACAGTTTCAGAACATGTTAGTAGGACAATCACAATAATTAATACTATGCATACTGTTGTCTTCATAGTAGTTCAGAGTATAAGATGCAGACGTCATAATTTTTCTAAACACTATTAGTACAAATATTACTTCTCATTGAACTAAGAGAAAGTAGTTGTATGTTTTCCTTTTTTGTTTTGTTTTTGCTTTGCTCTGTGCAGGGTCTCACTATGCAGCTTCAACCCATAGTGATCCTCCTGATTTCTTCCTCCAAAGGGCTGGGATTACAGGTGTGCGGCACCAAATCCGGACTCCATCACAGGCTCAGTGGCCCAGGAGGCGGGGCCTTGTCATTCCAGGGATTGAACCCTGGCCCGTGCACTTACCTAAGCAAGAATTTAGTCAGCTGAGCTATTTCCCAGGATTAAGGCCAGCCTGATTTAGAGAATCGTATACTATTTAAATCTGCAATACTTAAAAAGTGATTTATCACTGAATCGACAAAAAGTAAAGGTTCAACCAGCCTGGACTACAAAAGTGAGCTCATGGCCAGTCTGAACTGCATAGCAAGACCCTCAAAAAGACAAAAAAAAAAAAAAAAAAAAAAAAAAAAAAAAAAAAAAAAAAAAAAAAAAAAAAAAAAAAAAAAGAAAAAAAAAAAGAAAAGAAAAAAAGTAAAGGTTCGTTGTGCTACATTTCTTTTGCTCCAGAGCAAATGTGGGATTTCCTGGCTTACTGTGGGATGGTGCTTCGCTTCTTTATGGTGCTCCTCAGTCTGTAGAATTTCCTATTCAGTGTGACTATGCAGGGTGAATTGTGTAAACACGAACTCTTTCCTTCACTGACCTCATGCAAAATCCGTACAGCTAATGTTTAGTCAAGTTTCTCAGAATTATTGGTGTCTGCCACCAGTCAAGCTTGAAGAGAATGTTCAATATGCTACATACTGAGGATAAAATTCCAAAAAGTTCTTGACAGAAGTTGTTTCAGCGTGAACAAAAGATCTTCAAAATTCTCCAGAGTTAGACAGATACAACTAAGTAAATGTACCTAGATGACAGATTAAGAATGTACATAACATCACTAGGGAGAAGTATCTTCATGGTTTATAAGCTATGTACAAAATTATATGAAAAAATAAGCTGAGAGTTGAGCTCACAACACACAGAAATATCACCATAGGGGATGAGTGGTGTGAAGACATCAGTCAAGGGATTTATAACTCCAGTTAGATCAGAGGAATAACTTCAAAACATGTATTGTGTAATGCACTGACTACAGTTAACATTGCTAAACTCTATTCATGAAAATACTCACAGAACAGATTTTAATGACGTCACTGTACAAAATGATACATATGCGCAGCCATGTTAGTCTATGTTCACTAGCTCAATTTAGCCATTCTAAGATGTGCACTGATATCAATGTATGAAGAAAATGACAAATATATACATTTTCATTGTCCAATTTTTAGAAATTGAGAAATTCTGTATAAAAGGAGGCCTTCAAATTCCTTCACTTTTATTTCTTTAGAGTATCGCTTTGTGTTAAGATCTTCCCATTCCACCATTGGTAGTTGTAGCTTACTCCCAGTGTTTGCCCTAAACTGTGTATATTTTGCACATGTTAAATGTTCCTCTGTAGCTTGCAGGTTAAATATCCCTTGAGTGTACACTTTTTGTGGATGTGGATGTGATGGGATGATTAATGGGGACCTCAGGGTGGGTGGTCCTTTCATTCTTAGGATAGTGCTCTTGAACAGGGCTGTACCATCCTGGCTTCTCCTCTTTTACTTCCTGCCAAGAATGTATAGTTTTCTCTCTGTCCAGTTTTCCCATCATTGTCATCTGCTGGTGCGCTGGCTGCCAAAATCACATATACCCTTAATCTTGGACTACAACCTCCATACTAATCCTTTTCTTCTTCTACATAAAGTTTTAAGTACTTCATTATATTAATGGAAACCTAATGCATCTTCCTTTAGCTATATACCTTTTTTCTATATATTTTTTTATTTTATTTTATTATTCTTTACATGTTACTAATCTTAATGAGAAAGAAATAACAATGAGATTTTCAAAACAGGTTAGTAGGACAGTCACAGTAATTAATACATTGCATATTGTTGTCTTCATAGTAGTTGTTCAGAGTAAAAGATGCAGACACAATAACTTTTCTAAGCACTATTATACAAATATTTCTTCTCATTGAACTAAGTCAAAGTAGTTGTATGTATAGTCTAAAAGTTCGGAATACCAGTGCTTTATCATCAGAATGGGCAATGTCAGAAGCTGTTGACTTGAGCCTTTTACAGTCCAGCATATTAATATGGCTTTATTTTTCATACCTTGTGGTTAAGCTCTTCTGCTTGATGGTTAAGACCCAATTAAAGCAACGCCTATATAGCAAAAGATGTAACTTTTGTATCTGAAAAGATACAAAAGGTCAGTCAAATCCCCTCAGGATTTACCCTGAAACCATGTAGGGTGTTTTGTAGAACTTTTGTTAGTGTCAGCTATCTGGATGAGTCAGCAATTGCTTGATCAATTTGCTGTCTGTGAAAGCCTGAGAGAATGTTTTCTCTCTAGGTCACTCTCCTTAGGCACACTATACCTCATCGATCACTTTCCTCTGTGACCCTATAAGCTCCTTGAACAGAAAATTTGGGACACCATGGACTTATAGGATGTTACAGTACAGGTTCTCTTATGTCCTGAGTCCTCACTGACCTTGAGGCTAGAGCCAAAATATTGGCTATCCTTGTAGCTCTTCTTTTTCCCTAATTTTTGGTCTGCAAACTTAAGTTGTTTATCCTCAAGAAGAGATTAGTGATATTATTACCTTATAACATAGCCACTTGAGCATAATGTCACTGTCTTTCTGAATATCATATGCCTTAGACTTAACATGGAACTAGTATTTTCCATCAAACATTGATGTCCCAATAAATTCCTATAGAATGTGATAAAAAGAAAAAATTACGCATTTTACACAGAAATTTAGGAATATAATTATATACATAATTGTAGCAGGTCAATCCTATGGCATTTTTTTTCTTGTCTCTTATGCTCTTTCATTACCTTTAAAAAAATTACCTGAGAGGGAGTATTACAAAAATTGATACAACATTAGAAGCAGCATGCATCTAGAAGACTAGAATGACAGACATTCCAAGATGTCTGTCATTGCTATTAGTATTGCACATTGCTATCCTCAGTGTAGTTGCTAACCCCTCAGATATTAACACATATAGTTAGTCAGGGTGAGGATTCTACCAATTAGCTGCTAATTTCAAAAACCTGTTGGAGATTCCTAGGGCCATTGTCTTAATCATCCTGTGTATATAAGTGCATGTTTTGCTGCTATCATGTTTCCAAACTTTTCTGCTTGCTGTCTCTTCAATATTTAATCCTTAAGTTCTTGTTTTTCTTTTAGCTATGTTATAGCTTTCCATTTTTAGTTCATTTTTTATTCATTTTAATGAGAAAAACAGACAAAATAGCAATGAAACAGTTTCAAAACAAGTTGGTAGAATGATTAAAATAATTAACAACATGTATATTGTTTTCTTGATAACAGTTATTTAGAGGATAAGGCATAAATAATATTAACAGTTATTTAGAGGATATCTTACATAAATAATATTATACAAACTTTTATTCTCAATGAACTAAGACAAAGTAGCTTATATCTATCCTAACTCTCTTGTGCATATATATATATATATATATATATGTATGTATATATATATATATATTATCTATAATTTTTTCTTTTTAAATTTCTAATACTAGCAGAAAATATCATACCATGTCTTATAAGTAGATTGTAAGTCAGAGATACAGTATGAATAATAAAACAAAAAATATAATTAATCAGTACCCAGAAAATTAATTCAATATTAATTAAAATTTAATTAAATGTTTCAAAAAATGTTCCAAAATTCAAATCAAATCATGAGTCCAACTTAGAGGCCAGTATATTCTGTATCATATGGATGAATCTGTAAACAATTCAGAGTACCTGCATAGTATCTGAATAGGTTAATATATACAAAGATATCAACTAAGAAGACATTTCAGGGTCCGGGAGATAGCTCAGATGCAAAGGTCCCTGCCTCGCAAGTGCAAGGCTCTGAGTTTGATCCCTGGTTCTGAAAAAAAGCTTCCATGGTAGAAAAGAATTACTAAGAATAAAACATAACATAAATACTGGAATGGCAAATATGTGACCAGACCTTCTAAGAGTTTTGGGATAACATATACACAAATTTCTAGTATGTCATGGACATAGATAGTGTCCATACTGCTTACTGGTGGCCAGGTGTCACTTGTGGGATAGAGCTACTGCTATTTCCTTGATATCCACCCTGTAGACCCAGAAGAATCATGACCACAGGGTGCAGAAGTCCATTTGTAGAATATGCTGATGGACATATTTTGCTGCTGTATACAAAAGAATAGTTGAAAGACTGCTTTTCTATACTCTTTTTCTTCTGTATTTAATTACTTGCCCTATTTTTTGGATTCTTTCCATTCTCTTTCATGATTGTGGTCATTTTGGTCCCTCTCTAGATTATCTTTTATTCCTGTGCAGGGTTGGCTTTGTCATCATGACATTCTTTAGTTGTTCTTTGTCCTGTTAGTATTTCACTTCTCCATTGAACTTGAAAGGGAGTTCTACAGGATATAACAGTCTGGGCTAGAATTTGTTTTCTTACAGGACTTGAAGTACTTTGCTCCATGCTCTTCTTGACTTGATGGTTTGTAAAGAGAAATCTGCTGTTAGTCTAATGGGTTTTCCTTTAAATATGATCTGTTTCTTTTCTCTAGCATCTTTTAGTATAATGTTCCTGTGCTGAGTTTCTGGTATCTTGATTATTATACGTCTGGATGCATTTTTAATTGGGTTGATGTTATTTGGAGTTCTATATGCTTTAGTTACTGAATGTCAAATTGTTTCCCCATATTTTGGAAGTTTTCTGCTATTACTTCTGTCATATACTTTTTATATCATTTGTATTGACTCCTTCATTCTCATTGAAGTCTATTAGTCTTACGTTTTTCTTTCGGTTTTTTTTTTTGTTTGTTTGTTTTTGTTTTGTTTTTTGTTTTTTTTTTTTTTTTTTTTTTTTTTTTTTTTTTTTTTTTTTTTTTTTTTTTTTTTTTTTTTTTTTTTTTTTTTTTTTTTTTTTTTTTTTTTTTTTTTTTTTTTTTTTTTTTTTTTTTTTTGGTCTTTTTGAGACAGGGTCTCGCTATGCCATTCAGACTGGCCTTGAGCTCAGTTTTGTAGCCCAGGCTTGTCTCGAACTCGCATCGATCCTCCTGCCTCAGCCTCCCGAGTGCTGGGATTACAGGTGTGCACCACCATGCCTGGCTAGTCTTACGTTTTTCAACTTTGCACCATGTTGCACATGTTGGATTATTTTTTCTTGCATCCTAATTGTTACTAAGAGATCTTTTCTTACCTTTTCACTAGTTGCAGTGGTGTCTTTAAGTTCTGAAAGTCTGTTTTCACTTTCATTGAAATGGTTTTGCCAGCTTGCAATTTAGGTGTTAAATTTCTGTATAACGCTTTGAATCTGCTTCATGCATTCTATCACTTTCCTATATTGTTCATTCAAAGATTCCATCATTTTTTTATTCCCTTCTATTTTTTGTCAGTGCCTTTAGAAACACTTAGTACTTCTTATATAGGTATTATTTATTTACTTCAGAAATTATTTCTGATCCGATTTCCTCTGCAGTTGTTTCTTTTCTTTGTTTGACATTATTGCAGAGATTTCAGGTGTGTAATTTACAATTTCTCTTGTGGTATTGTCTCCTGTATTAGTTCTGGGTGGTCTCCGGGCCTGGACGTGTGTTTTGCTCTTTCTCTTTGTCATTTTGTATAGCCCTGCCTTCTGACTTTTGGTTTAGAGCTTTGGCAGGGTTCTTACCTTAGTGCCAGATCTGGGTCTACCAAGTTCAGAGTCGTCCAAGTGGGTGTGGCTTGGCTCTGGCTGCTGAGTTTCACTTCTTCCTGCTGCAGCCCTTTGAGGCAAACCTGCTGTACCACTCTGGCAAGATGTTCTGCTCCTGGATCAGCTGGGTGGCTCTGGTTTCTCGTCTCTCTGCTTGGAGTTCTGCAGCATTTTCTCCACTGGGCTTGCTGGGCCTGGTTGCTGGGTTAAATTTCCATTTTTATTTCTTCTTTTGAGTTCTTACACTACAGAGACTATATAATAATCATGTTTGTCCACCGACGTACAGTAGCACAATTTGTGATAGCCGAATCTTGGAAATAACCAAAATGGCCGTCATCTGAAGAATGGATAGAAAGGCTGTGGTGTTTTTCTACAATGGAGTAGTACTCAGCTATAAAGAATGACAAACCCAGGCTGGAGAGATGGCTCAGTGGTCTAAAGTGCCTGCCTAGGAAAGTTTACATGACCACAGGGACCACGGCTCCATTCCTGGCACCACATGATGCATCAGCCCCATCCCCAAGCAGGCTGAGCCAGCCATAACACAAATAAATAAATGAGGTTTAAAGAAAAAAAAAAGAATGACAAACCTGAAGTCTTTATATATAACTTGATGTATCTTGAACATATACTCAGGGGCGATAGCTCTGTGGCACAAGTGCCTGCCGGCCAAATGCAAGGTCATGAGTTTGAACCCTAGTCCTACAAAAGAAAGAAAGAAAGAAAGAAAGAAAGAAAGAAAGAAAGAAAGAAAGAAAGAAAGAACATCTACTCATACATGTAATAATCCAGACCTACATGTGTATATGTTTTTATCTAAGAGAATTTAAAAATTTTTTAAAAATGTGGAAATGATACAGAATTTCCACACTAGATATTAGGAAATGAACACTAGTTGTTAAATTGACTTTGCTATTTTTAACGTAGTGGTTCAAGGGCCATGGGGATAGCTCTGTGACACAGTGCTTGGCTGGCAAGTGCAAGGTCATGAGTTTGAACCCTGGTCCTGCAAAAGAAATAAACGATAAAATAGTTGTTCAGTTTACCAGATAAAGGCATGTAAAAATTGATCAAACAACTATTATCTATTCCTTTCAGCAAACCAATAAATATTAGTGCTACAAAAACCTTAGCATTTCCTCACTTCTTTCATTCCTTTGTCCCTTCTCTGATTACAGTTGTTCTTTCCTCGTGACCTGTTTCTTTCCCTTTCAGAATATTTATTGTATCTTCCCAATTCTATTTACTCCTTCAGTCTCTCATAGTCAGGAGATGATGTAGTGATATGAGACAGAAGCCTGATGTTTTGAGGGAACAAAGAGAAAGAAACTGAGTCCAGGGACTCTGTTTGCCTTGTAAATTCTGTCAGGCTGGCATGCCAGGCCATAGATAACAGCTTTCCCTTGCAGACACCTGTCTGCTGCTTTGCGCCTTCACCTGGGGTGCTCTCAGCTAGCTTTGTGTGAACTCAGAGTTTGATGAATACCAGAATGCAATATAGATTGTACTTTGTTGGCACCAAATTAGTTTTACACACTGCTTAGCCTATTTATAGCGCTCAATAAATGTGAGAATTTTCAGTGGCTCAGGGCGCACTTACATCAGAACTAAGCTCAGTGAATCTCCCAGGCTATACTTAAACTAGTCTTCCTGTCATTTCCTCTGGTTCTAACTTTTAATATGCAAGACAATACTATATTTACACTTGTGAGTCTGACTTATTTAATGTATAAGTAGGGTTAGCTGAAGCTAAGACTGTCACATCACCCCAGAACTCAACACATCTAGACCTTAAGATAACAGAATATGCAGGTGCATGTATGTCTGTGCATATTTGTGTGAACACCAAAATAAAAGATGAACTGGAAATGCATGGAAACATTCAATAAATCAGTGCAGGTCACTAATTAATGAAGGGAGATCAGATTTTAGGAGAAGTTGATTGTTAAACTCTGCCAGCAGGTGGCAGCTCAGGCTGGAAGCACTGTCATATCTGTAGGCCACACTGCAAGAGGGACAGGATTTTAAACTCAGCGCTGATAGCGACCACTAGGAAGCATCTCTGAAGAGGACTCAGAATCAGCCAATTCCTTTCCATGTTTTTCTGTGAGTCTGTGTAAGGACAAAGTTCTTGTCTGAATATGAACATCCAGTTAATAGTAAAGGAACATCTGTGATTCGTTGGTCCCAGCTGTGGACTGCAGTGGACTGTGATGCTATGATGTCTCAAAGGGCAAGAAAGGGCCACTGCTGAAAATGCCCGGCTCAAAACGCAATTACCAAAGTAAGGGCTGTAGAGATAACATAGTTGTCCTGAATTAACATCATCCATTACTTGTAGAAGTCCTTGAACTGATTACCAAAGTACTGCTCCAATTTTCCTGCTTTTTAAATATCCCCCTCCCTTGTTTTCAAAGAAAAACATGCAATTCCCCTGAGAAATTCTTGGTCTCAGCCCCCAGAAAATCTGGAATTCTTTTTCTTTTGTGTGTTTGGTATAGGGTCTGCAGGGTCTATAGGGTCTCACTATGTAGATAGGATTCATAGTCATTCTCCTGTTTCAGTGTCCCATGTGCTGGGATTACAGGCTCATACCACCACACCCAGTCTCAATCACCCTTGCAGTGTGCTCCAGAGTGGGGGCTAGCATGGTATGCCAGAGATGGAGCCCTGGCTGCTGTGTTCCGGCTAAGCAGGCACATTAATCTGTTGGGCTATGTGGCCAACCCTTGGAATTCCATTAGAGACTTTTTTTATCCTCCTTGTTATATGTTATTTATAGGTGTCCCCTCAAAGCTTCATGTAGTCATGGGACTGCTTCTACAGTTTGTGATTGATTATTGGGGGATGTGGGTGCTGCACCTACTCTGGGGCAGATAATTTGAATTACAACGTAAGAAGGAGAGAGCGGTTAGCTAGCTGCCTGACATACTGCCCCTCCCTTTACTCTTGCTCTTTGCCACTACCACGGAAGGTTACTCTCTGCCATGTGCAGAGGCTTGGCTAGGAGAGTAGGAGAGATAAGATGCTACATTTCGTTGGCTACTGTCACACATAGGTTGGGAACATACAGTGATAGCACTTACAAAGTCATGAGACACATTTTACAATTTGGATAGGCTTGACAGAAGCCCCAACTTCTGGGCTTAGTCAGAGATAGCATCCATCTAAGCAGGACAACCTCCTTATATGGTCTCACAGCATGTTATATTTTCTTTCGTATATTCACCATCACCTTTGGGTGATATATTTTTTTTTATTAGTTCTGCACATTCATAGAATTAGTCATGCATTGAGTGTGGTACCTAATATAGTGAAGGTCCTTAATATCTGCTGAGTGAGAGAAAGTATACAGAACATTGGTTATGCCACCTTGTACTTCTTTTCTTTCTTTCTTTTTCTTTTTTCTTTCTTTTTTTTAGTGTTCAGGATTCCACTGCTAGACCAGACACAGCCTTCCAAGAACTAGCATTACAGGCACACACCACCATACCCAGCCTCAATTGCCATCTCAGTGTGCCCCAGGGGAGGAGCAGGCACAGCAGGCTCAGGGCTCAAGCCCCAGACCCCTCATGCTTCTTTTCAATGTTATATAAATTTGAGTGCAGACATTCAAATAAATATGCTCAGTTGGTCACTTTCATGTCTCTATCTATCCACTTGTGTTTTAGCCAATGAAGCAAGAGCATCCCCAGTCTGCTATTCACCATAAATGCACTCTGAGCCATGTTTAGATACACCTTTTCTTGTCAATGGGCAAATATTTTATTGCAGTCAATGTTTCTCAGAACTACATCTTAAATTTGGTAAAGCAAAGATCTGACTCTAATAAATTATAAAAGAACATTTTAAAGAATATATTTCTCTGGATATATTCTTTCCTATGGTTCATTGTGGCAGAGATGCTGGAAAGATATCACTGTGTTATTTTTTCTCAGTGTTCTGAGGTTTATTAGGTTGTCCGCCTTATCCTTTTTTGTTATTTCCTGGTCTCTATTGGCTTAGCAAGCTCCTGCTTATGCTCAGCCAGTGGTTTATGTAACACCTCCTTCTATGGTCTCACAGTAGGTCATATTCTTCTTCATACATTCATGATCACCTTTGGGTGATATGCTTATTCAATTTGCTTTTCACATTCATAGAATTAGTCATGTCTACATCTTGGACTCTGAACAACTATGATGACAGCAATATGCAGTGTATTAATTATTATAACTGTCCCACTATCCTGTTTTGAAACATTTTCATTGCTGTTTCTTTCTCATTAAAATTAATAAAATTTTTAAAAAAGCCAAAGTGTTAGCCATGCATCAAGTGCGGTACCTCATACAGTGCAGGTCACTAATATGCACTGAGTGAAAGAAATGGAATACATGTGCCTATTCAATTTCCAGCTTTTATGTTTCACCTCATAAGAATAGCACTCTGCAATAATTTGAGTGCTAACATGCACAAAAGATAAGAGGAATAAACAGAGAAAATAAGAAAGATAGATGAATAGTTTGGTCATTAGTTAACTTCTCTTCCCAGATGCTTTTCTTTTTTGATGCAAGTTTGAAAGACCTGAATTTACCAGGTCAAGCGAAGAGGATGTTGCAACAATCACTCTCTACACTACTCAATTTCATATGATTTGCTCCTCAACCTCTTCCCCAAATGCTATAAAATGGCTTTGGGAGTCAATTGGGCAATATCCATCCTCATGTTGCTAGGATTTCTAAGCCATAGGGACCTCTGGGGCATGCTCAGACTGTTATTTAAAATCTTGAGTAATGGTTATAATACTGTTTCCTGAAGTGTATCTTTCTTAAGTCATCCATTTTATCACATATTTTAAGCACAAGGACAATCAGGCATCAAAAACTTCCATCATTTTCCCTTTTATATTAGCCTATTCCTGAGTAAAAAAATCTTATCATTACCTTAAAAATGTAAACACTTTTTATCTTTAGATGTATGTAATCCCAACCAATGAATGAGCCCAGGATTCTATCATTCCCCAGCAGACTACCAGTCATCATGAAAGTGAAGATATTTGAATTATATAAGAGATCAAGTAAGGGAGAAACTGGAGCCACGCTGAGAATCAGGAGCTTCAGTGAGCTCCTAGGGAGGGCAGAAATGCCCCATCCAACATTCCCCACCAGTTCAGAAGTAATCTTGGGCCTGACTGAGCCTAGGGAGCGTCAGTGAATTTCTCAGGAGAGGAGAGACCCCATCCTCCATTCCCACTACCACATAAGCGCCTGAGTCGAGCTTAGCCTTGGTGGACCTTGGGTGCTTCAGTGAACCTATTGGAAGGGAGAAAGTTCTTTCCTAAGCCGCTAAGATTGTGGGAGTAACAGTGGGACTCAGTGAGCCTCTGCAGCTGCCCTGTGATGATTGGAAAGGGAAACATTCTGTCTCCTAAACCCCCCCACAATGGCAGGAGCAGCAGTGAGCCTCAGGAACTTTGATGAGATGTGCAGGAGGGGTAATACCCCACACCTCACACTTACGCCATCCAAGGAGCTTCAATTTGGAAGAAACCTCGTGTCCCGCCCACACTCCTACACTGTGGTGAGGCAGCCAACACAGGAAGTGCTTGGGACATGGCAAACATTTTATCTGGACAAATGCTGGGTAAGTCCACTCTAACAAAGGGGAAAGTTTAGCAAACAAACTTCTAGTTTGTTATTTGTTCATTTACATAGCTATAGACTGTGCTCCAGTTCTGGATAGCAAGGAGATGCAGAAGGCATCACAATCCCTAACTTGAAAATTTACCACAAACCTACTATGATAAAAATCAGCAAGATACTGACAAAAAGCAGTCCTGAGGACCAATGGAGCAGACTGAGAGATGCAGGCAAGCTACAAACACCTTTGGACAACTTGTCACTGTCAAATGGACCAAATGGTCACTGGAACAAAGGTAGCTTCTTTAATAAATAGTGCTGATAAAACTGGCTCTCCACATGCTGAAGGCTTAAAATAGACTAATGCCTATTACCCTACACAAAACTATAGTCAAAAAGGATCAAATATATAAATATTAAATTGAAATATGAAATCTTCTGGAAGATAAGTAGTAGGTAGGGGGCTGGGGAGATAGCTCAGTGGAATAAGTGCTTGCCTGGCAAGTGCAAGGTCCTGAGTTCAATCCCGAGTACTGCAAAACACAAAACAAAAAGAATAAGGAGTAGGTAAAAATTTTAAGGACATAAAGATAGGTAGAGAGGGCCCCGCCAAATCACTCAGCAGATTAAAGCACCTGCAAGCAGATTAAAGGGCTTGGGGTTTGACTCCTGGGCCTGTCATACTAAACCTGCCACTGGGAGCCACTAAGACTAGGCATGGTGGGATGCACTTGTAATCCCAGCTCTTGGGAGGTTGGAAACAGGTAAATACTATGAGTCTGATTATTGTCTTGTAGACCCTTCTCCATATATATATATATATATATATATATATATATATATATATATATGCATGTGTGTGTAGAAGGTTCACAAACAAATATCAAACTGCATGGGAAATAATTTAACAATTAATAAATGGGATTTCATCTGTTTTTAAAATGTACTTGCTTGTTACAAAGTCTTATTATACAGCTCAGATTCATTGTGATCCTCTTCTTTTCAGCCTCCTCAGCAACGGAATTACAGGTGTGCGCCACCATGGCTGGCCCCAGTTGCCAGCCCAGCACACCCAGGGTGGGGCTGGCATAGCATATGGATCTCATCTTTTTTTTTTTTTTTTTTTGGTCTTTTTGAGACAGGGTCTCGCTATGCAGTTCAGGCTGGCCTTGAGCTCACTTTTGTAGCCCAGGCTGGTCTTGAACTCGCACCGATCCTCCTGCCTCAGCCTCCCAAGTGCTGGGATTACAGGTGTGCACCAGCACGCCCGGCTCCATGGATCTCATCTTTTGGAAAATCTTCTGCACATGAGAAGAGATCGCCAACAGAGCAAAAAGAAAACCCAAGACGTGAGAGACAAATATAGCATGCTGTCTATCAGACAAGCTATTTTTATCTGGAATATGTACATATTTTTTTAAATCAGGCCTCCAAATATGAAAGACTTAATCCATACAAATTGAGTTGAATATACACTTGAGTATACAAATGAAGAGATACAAATAGCAAATAAATATTTCAAATAATGTTCAATATCATTCATCCATCATTTAAGAGATGCAAATTAATACAAAGCTGATATGTCATCTCACCAGAAAGGATGGCTTTCATTAAGAGGTAAACCAAAAACATGTTTGTGTGGCTATGGGGGATAAGGAACCTTTTACTGTTGGAAGGAGTGCAGGCTGGTACAATGATTGTGGAAATCACATGGAGATTTCTTAAAAAGCAGGGATTGGAGGTCCCATTCATCAAGCTCTTCTAGCTATTTTTCCAAAAGAACTGAAACCATCTTAGCACAGTGAGGTATGTGCACCCATGGTTATAGCAATAAAAGTTGTCATGGCTAAATCCTGCAAACAACCTCAATGCCTATCAACCAATGAATGGATAAAAAAGATACGGTATTTTTACACAAGGAATATCATTCAGTTATATAAGAAAGATAAATTTGAAGCTTTTATAGATAAGTGGATGCAGCTAGAGACTATATTGTTAAGTGAAATAAAATATCCAAATGTGCAAACAACATTTTATCTCAATACTGTGAGAACATAAAACAGTGAACACAATCTAAAAGGTACAATAGATACTGTGGAAGGGAAAAAATCTGTTCAACAGGAAAGAGAACACGGGACACGGAAAAGCACAAAGGGAAGAAGGGAAAGACATGTGTTTATGTATATAGCAGAACAGTTTGGATAATTTTATTGCCAATTTCCGCTCTTCTTTTGAAAGGAGAAGTCAGTGTTTAATTGTTTCTAATTCTTATTATTTTTTTATTTGAATTTCTTAAAACTTGTTGCTATTGTTTTGTTTTGTTTGTTTCTCTAAACCAATCTTGCATGTTTATATCTGGCAATCTGAACACCTAAATTTAAGATATCATACAATACAGCAACCATTGTTGAATTCATATTGCTTTGTTTCATGAAATTTTGTGTCATTTCTAATGTTACATATTCTATCATTATTCTGCATGCTTTAAAAAAGAAAAATAAAAACAAACATTGCAGGTCAATTTCACTAACGAGCATAATGCAAAATATTCAATAAAATTTTATCAAAAATTGCTTCAAATCATAAAATCATGCACCATGATCATCTCAGATTCAGTCCCAAAATGCAGGTTTTCTTTAAATAAACAAATCCATAAATGTAATATACCACATCAACAGAGGCAAGACAAGAACCATGCGACCAACTCAGAAGAAGTAGAGGAAATATTTGACAAATTCCAATGCTTATAAGGATATCCACTGTCACTGCTATTATTCAATGTGGTTTTGGAAACATTAGCCAGAGCAATCAGACAAGAGAGAAATAAAGGAATGAGTATTGTAAAGAAAGAAGTGAAATTGCCATTATTTGGAGATAACATGATATTCTACATAGAAGACCTCAAAAAATCCACCTAAAGAATTCTAGCTTTAGTAGCAAAATACAGTACTAGAGCTGATACAAAGTCAGCACACAAAAATTGATAGTATTCCTGTTAAGAAACATCAGAAATACCAAGAGAAAAATTAGAGAAACTGTATCTTCAATGATAACATAAAAATTTAAATACATACAAATCAATCTTATAAAAGAAGCAAAAGATCTGTACAATGAAAATTATGGTACTTTAAAAAAGAGATGGAAGAGAATTTCAGAAGACAGAAAAGTACTCATTGCTCATGCATAGGAAGAACCAATACTGTGAAAATGGCCATACTCCCAAAATTATTATACAGATTCAGTGCAAGCCCAATAAAAATAGTATTAGTACACCTCACAGATCTAGATAAAGAAATTTCTTAAAATTTATACTGAGTGAATAGAAACCTACACTAGCAAAAGAAGTACTGGTCAACAAATAAAAAACAAGCATTATCAAAATCCCTGACTTGAAATCATTCAACAAAAATACTTTGATAAAAACAGCGTGGCACTTCCAAAAAATGATCTGAGGATCAGTGGAAGAGATTATGAGATGAAGACACATCAGCAAACATTCAGCCAACTTATTTTTGAAAACAAAGGTATTCCTGGAATAAAGATATTCCTATTAGTAAGTAGTTATGGAAAAATTAGCTTTCCATGTGACAAAGAATAATATTATAGTCATGAACTAGACTAAAGTAAAAATGAATCAAATATCTAAACTTTAAAACAAAAACACTAATCTACTAATTCTCCTCTACTAGAGGAGAATTTAGACAGAAATTTTGAAGAAGTAGTGGTACTCAGAAAGTTCAGGAACAAAAACCAAACAACATGAGAAATACTTTAAAGAATCAGCAGCTGCAATCTCATCTTATTCAACAGTGTCTGCATGTCAAGAGAAATTACTAGAAGAGTAAACTCTAAACCCAAACAGGAGGAAGACATTTAGCCTTACTGTCTGCCAGACATGGGACTTCTATTGAGAACATATAGAAAACTGTAAAATGTCATATCCTCCCAGCACTCGGGAGGCTGAGGCTGGAGGATCGGTGAGAGTTCGAGACCAGCCTGGGCTACAAAACTGAGCTCAAGGCCAGCCTGAACTGTACAGTGAGACCCTGTCTCAAAAAGACAAAAAAATCATATCCTCAAAATTCAAAGATTCAATCAATAAGTGGACATGTGACATCAACAAACACTTTTCAGTGGCTGGTGTCAGTGTAGATTGGTACAGCCAGTATGGAAATCAGTGCAGAGTTTCCTAAAGAATCTAGGATTAGAGTCCCATTCAACCTAGCTATTCCTCTCCTGGGCATGTTTTCACAAATCATGAAGGCACAAATCCACAACAATATATACACACCGAGCAGCACAATTTGTCATAGTTAAATCTTGGACAACCCAAAGGCTCATCAACTGAGGAATGGATAGAAAAAAAAGATGAAGTGTTGTTACACAAAGTAGTATTTCTGAGCTGTGCAAAAGATAAACTTGAGGCTTTTACAGGGTAAATGGATGCAAATAGAGATTCTAATGATAAATGAAATAAATCAGACCTGTAAGTGCAAACATGATATTTTCTTGCTAGTGTAAAAACCTGAAAGATAAAATAAAATCTGAAGTACATAGTGTGAAAGGGACACGAACTGTACAAGGCAAAGAGAAACAAGGATGAGGAAAAGAAGGAAAGAAGAAAGGGAAAAATAAATATTCATAAATGTCCATGCACAGGACAGCTTGAATGATTGTACTCCTGATCTCTACTGCTCTGAAGAAAGCAATAGTGAAGGCTTCCTTTTTTCTTTTAACTTTCTTCTTTTAATTTTTTGCCAAATTTGGCATCCTCATATCTTCTAATATGAACAACTAATTTGAAGACAACAACATGAAATACAGACACAATTATTGAATTTCACTATCTTGTTTTGTGAAATTCTATACCAATTCTAATATATTACTATTTTCTATTCTCATTAATAACACGTAGCATCAAACATTCTGCTTCCATTTTTCTATTCGAGACACACTTCACTCTTGGGAATGCGCTACTAACATGTTTTGAAATATTCTCATTGCCTTTTTTATTAAAAGTGATAAAAAAAGACACACTTCACTCTTGTGGCTTAACTTCTGTAATAGTGGGCCTTAGTAAGCCATTGTCACAAAATTGCTAGATAATTAAACACAAAATGAACATAAGAACATCAAAATTCACCAAAACCTGTGAATACATGTATGTAGTATATATTTACAGTATATTCCACTCCACTGCATCACAATATACATTCTTCTCAGTTGCATGTAGGACATTCTCCAAAATAGACCATGTATGTTATACCACAGAATAAACTTCAGTAAATATACAGGAATTAAAACCATGTCATTCTTTTCATCTCATGACAGTGCACTGAAATTGATAATAAATTGTAAAAGAAAGCACAAAAGCAACATAGCAATATGGCAATTAAACAACACAAACAAATCATTGTTCATTGGTCACTAAAGAAGTTAAACATCATCTGCAGTTGAATAATAATGACACACTAAAACTAATGGTACACAATGAAACCAGTCCTAAATAGAAATCTATAACAGTGAATTTTCACGTGAAGAAAACAAAATGAGCTCAGATAAACAACTTAATGTTGAACTTCAAACTTCTGGAAGATGCAGAACAAATAAAACCCGAAGCTAATGTGAGGAAACAAAGGGATGTAGAAGCCAGAAATCAGAGCCGCTTTAGCTTGGCTCCCTCTAGTGGCTCCAAGTGTCATGGAGCGGAAGAATCACAAGTCGGCAGGTAGATGGGGAGCCCAGCTGCAACCAACTGAAGACATGTGGAGTGAAAACCTCGGATCCCAGCCACACAGCCCCAAACCGGAAGCAGCCAAGACTTCCATTGAACCAACCTCTCAGGTTTACTGGGGTTATCCAACACTCCCAAATTCTACTGCTAGTTGCTGGAATCAATGAACAAATATCTGGGCTCTGCTTATTCCACCTGTCAGCTAAGAACAGACACACACACTGAAATAAATTACTTTCTGCCATTCTTTGCTTTTTTAATTATTTTAATTTTTCTATTGCTTGACTGTTGATTTTTATTTTTATGAGTGAGAACATTTTCTAGTATTTTTGTTCTGTTCCTGTTTTTTGCATATTTCTTTCCCTCTTGTCTCCTTTACAGGTTTCCAAAGCTTCTGTAACCTCCTTTTGTCTTCTGGCCTTGCTTCCAATCCTCCTGTTTTTGTTGTTGTTGTATTTTTTAGTGTATTTAGTACAGGGTCTACAGGGCCTTATTACAAAGGACAGACTCAAAGTGTGCTCCTGTTTTTAGCATCCCAAGCACTGGGATTCCAGGAGCACACCACCATACCCAGTTTTATTCACTGTCCCAAGAGGTCCTGCTGGCATGGCATGCTTGGGATTGAACCTCAGTGCCTGTGCCTAAATAGTTGATTTTATCCACTGAGCTATCTGACTGGTCCCCAGCCCCTTTTCTGTACTCTATTGCACTATATCTTTTCCTGACTCATTTAAATTTTCTTTCTGGAGGGTTAAGTCATCATATCAATGCCATGTTTACTACATATAAGTTTCTAGTTTGTTTTATTTTTATTTTATTTATTTTTTTTGTGTGTGTGGGGGGGACCAGGGTTCGAACTCACGACCTTGCACTCGCCCAGCAGGCACTTGTGCCTCGGAGCTATCTCCCCAGCCCCTCTAGTTTGTTTTAGATTTAGTGAATATAACTGTACATGTGTACATATGGTTAAAAGCGGCAAATTAATACCATGGTTTGTCATTTTCTAGGCTGTTTGATGCTATTGTTATCATTCATTTTACTACTTTATTCAAGGCATCATACTTAGCCTAGTCATTTGCTTTGCCTTGTATACAACACTGAGATTGTATGAGGGCCATAAGCAACATTATTGGCCAATGCCCATGAAATATGGGCTAGGCCAAATAGCAACCTCTCATGCTCAATAAATTGAAGACATAGGATGTAGCAATAGATACAAAATCCAAAACCCAGCTATACCTGGAAAATATATCATAAAAATAAACAATTCTGAAGGCTTCCCATTACTATCAATACAGATACCTAACATAAACAACATACAAGCATCAATGCAGGAATTACACCAAAAAAATAGAAAATGACAAGACGTGAAGCAAGATGCAACTCTAAACTTCCAACTCTTCAAAGAAAAATCCAAGAGGCAATGAAGTGGAACAAATCAAAAGCCAATCACTTGCATTCTTTGAAGAGGCAACAGTGGAAGTAACAAAGCATAGGAATGAGGTCTAGGAAAAATCAGGTCAGAAATAATTTGTGGTATAACTTCAGAGAAGATGATACTCATATATGGCAGAATTATAGAATCTTCAATAAAGCTAAATCAGCAATAAAAATATTCTGAAGTATATTTTAGAAAGAATGTAACAAAATTTATAAAACTAAGAAGACAAACAGAAAGCATTCATAAGTCAAGGCAATGAATTTTTTTCTGTCTCTCTTTATCTCAAGGAACGTATATAAATCAAATTTCATAGACTCTAACACAAAGGATGGAGAACAATGCCTCATGTAGCAGAAACCCAGAAAAAGAAGCAATATTTTTCTATTTGTAGACAAAGTAGATTTTAAATCAAGACTGATCCAGAGGCAAAGAAGGTCACAACATATTTTTTAAGAGAAGACCTCAAGAAGGATAGATATCAATAATGAATATGTATGCACCAAATACTATAGGGCACACCCAACTCTATTAAACAAATATCAGGAAGAATCAAATAAGCATTGCCATGATAGCAATGAGGAAACTCAATGAATACTAAAATAAACAGACAGATGAACTAGAAAAATTCAACAAAGACATATCAGAATTAAACCAAACCTGTGAACACATGGACCTGGTAGAAGAATACAGAATGGTCCACCCCATAAATGACAATATTCATTCTTCTCAAATGCATATGAGATATTCTCCAAAATAGACCACAAACTAATAGAACATGCTTAAGTAAATGCAAAGGAATTATAAGTATTCCATTCATATTATTGGACTTTAGAGTAAAGAAATCAGAAATGAGTGGAAAAAGAAATAACAAAAACTTCTTAACCATGTTAAAATTTAATAACAACCTCCTAAAAAAACCAATGGTTCACAGATTAAACTAAAACAGAAATCAGACAGTTTGTACAATTAAGCAATAATGTCAATGCAAAATACCAGAATTTATGGAACCCAGTGAAATCTGTTCTACAAGAGAAATTTATAGTAATAAATTCCCACAACAGAAAAATAGAACAAGCTCAAATAAAACATCTAATGTACAACCTCAGGCTTTTTTTATTTTGTACTTTTCTTCATCCTAGTTATTCATGTTCTCTGAAAGTGTTGCTTTCCTTTTACACCATCTCTTGTGTTTTTCACCTTTTATTTATTCTTTCAGTTTCTCATACTAGCAAGACAATACAAAATGGATCTGACTTATTTCACTTATCAGTATGGTTTCTAATTGTAAGCATTAGCACCACACCCTCTTATCCATTCCTCAGTTGAAGGGCATACAGATTGTTTCCATTATTTAGCTATAGCAAATTGTGCTTAAACATAGGTGCACATATATCACTGTGGTTCTATACTTTCAGTTTTTATGGAAAGGTACCCAGGAGGGGAATAGCCTGGTTGAATGGGACATGCAATTGTAGTTTTTGAGAAATCTCTACACTCATTTCTGTGGTGATTTCACCAATCAGCACAACCACCAACAATGGAGAACTCACTTTTTTTTTCTCCCAGTGCCTCTCCAGCATTGGTCACGAATTTAATTCCCTTATTTTTTGGTTGCCTTCTTTTCTAGGGTGAGATGGAATCACAGTGTTTTTCCTATTTGCATTTCTTGAATGACCAATGAAGCTGAACGTTTTTTCACATATCTATCTGTCATTTGTTTTTCTTTATCTGGGAAGTATGAATTCCCTGCAAATGCCCATTTTGGGATTAGGTCTTTGAGTTTCAGAAGACTGATACTTTGAAATTCTTTATCCATTCTAGGCAGAATTCCTTTGTCTAAAGGAGTTGGTTAATTTTTTTTTCAAATTTCATATTTACTTTTTACTCTATTGATTTATTTTGACATGCAAAAATGTTTTAATAAGGTGAAATTCTAGTTGTTGATACTTTAACATATTTATTCTGCAGTTTGGATTTTGCTCGTGAACTCTACATATATTATCCCTTTAAGAAATCTACCTAAAGTGCAGCCCATACAGCTCAGTGTACTAAAGCTCCTGCTTAGGCAGACTTATACGAGGAGGCCTGCCATGGCGGCCCAGCCCCAGGGATATGCTGAGGCTGCAGTTGAAACTGGATATAGTGGCATGTACCTGTAATCCCAGAACCTGGGAGGCTGAAAACAGAATAACTATGAGACCAATCTACATAGTGAGACCCAGAACACCCAAGAAACCTTTTCCTACCAAACACAAACAAACAAATAAATAAATAAATAAATAAACAAACAAACAAATAAATAAATAAATAAACCTATCTAATTTATCTCCAGTATATTTAGTATTTCTGTTTTAGAATTTAGATCTCTAAACCATCTTTACTTCAGTTTAATGCATAGTGATAAACATGGGTCTGATTTTAGTCTTTGGCATGTGGAAAGCAAGTTTTCTCAGCACTGCTCATGAAAGACATTATTTTTCTAGCAGTAAACACGCCAGGCCCTTTGTCTAAGACAGGGTAGTTCTGGACCAGGGAGATAGCTAGGTGGTCAAAGTGCCTGGCTGGTAAGTGCAAGAACCCAGGTTCAACTCCAGTACTGTATGACAAGCTACCAATGAAACTGGATATAGTGGCACATGTCCATAATTCCAGAACTGGGGAAGCTTGAAATAACAGGATCACTATGAGTCTGAGCTGTGCAGCAAGACCCTGTAGCAAAAAGGCTAAAAAAAAAAAAAAAAAAGATAGGGTAGCTCTGTGTGATCATAGGTATATATGCATATCTAGTCTGTTTCCTTGATCCTCAGATGTGTTTTTTCCAGTACCATGCTGATTTTTTCACTGTAGTTCCTATGACCCACCCTTCACCTTTCCTTTGTCATCCCCTCCTCTTCTGGTAACCAGCAACCTAGGCTTTACTTCTGTGAATTCTAACTTTGAAAATCCAAACACAAGTGAGTAACTCAGATAACCATACGGCTGGTGTCTGTTCAACACCTCCTTAGCCACAACCAACAGGACTTTGGCTCCTTTCTGATTCCCCAGAACTGGTTAGAATCTCTGTAAAACTTACTGCGGATGTTATTTCCAGTTTGTGTTTTTCTCTTCTTCATGTCATGGGGTGAGTGACATACCTTCCAGTGGCCAATAAAGCCTGTCCCTGCTAAGCTTACAACTCTGACCTCTCATTTTTTATCTATTCCGAGACCCACTGTCTCCTGTTCTTGATGATCCCATTCCTCCTGGTCCAATCTGCCCTGTTGCACTGTTTCTCAGATTTCTTCCCCAAGTGGTATCCTATCTACTGACACTGAATTCCCCTCTAAGTCTGGGTTTGTTTTAACAGCAGCACTGCTTGCTGTACAGCTACTTCAGCGTTCACCATTCATAGGCGTTTATCTTCTATCTCAATTATTTTTTTCTATTTTTGCATGCATGCCCCCCCAAAAATAACTTCTGAATTTCATTCAATAATTAAACTTCTTACCAGCTCAAGGAATTTCTGAAAGATCTTTTGAATTTTCTAAGTAAAACAAACGCTCATTACAAAATCGACTAATACAATTTTAAAAGTTCTTACTTTTTATTTCATTTTCACTTAAAAATTAAAAGTAATAGCATATATAACAATTCTTAGTTAACTGTTTTGAGAATTAATTGAAATGATTTAAAAAGCACTCAGAAAGATTAGCTCTACTTTCAGACACATTCCAGGCACACCGATGAGAGAAGTGGGAAGCATACGAGGCACAGGCTCTGTTCCCATCACCACGCAGTTACGTCACATTGGGGATCACCCAAAAACTCTCACCTCGACTATTTTTAAAAGAAAAAGTGGAAGAAATAGTGTAGAAAAACACTCTCTGAGACGTCTCCACCTCAGAATTCCACATGTCGTAGTCTTCTGGTATGAAACAGGCTCAGCTTGAAGCTCCTTGAGGGAGTAAAGAGGACAGAATCAGCATTCTCGTTCCTATGTCTGAGGATTCAAAGTTTTTGGCAGTCATTTCCTGGAACGTCTCTTTTCATTGTCTACAGAGAGGTAGACACTGCACCATAAGTGGAATCCAGTGGATGTCTTCATATTCAGCATGCAGTAATTTTCCCTTTCCCATCATGTCTCACTTACATCAGCAGGTTTGTGAGCTGAGCACTATGGCTGGATTACAGATAAATGATTTCCTTTCCTTCTTCAGTCCTTTGTTGGCTTCAGAGGTTACATCATTTTTTTTTTTAACCTCGATCTTAAGGTCCAAATGGGAAAAGAGCCCAAATGTGTCTAACTTCAGATGAGAATTTAATTGCATTTCATATATTCAAAGACTATTTCATAGTAAAGTAATACCCACTTAATTTTCTGTATTATGAAGTTTGATGTTATTGTATATAACATGGTATGTTTGATGTTTTACTTTAAGGAATTTTTAGTACTTATTAATGGCTTAAAGGAATTTGCGTTATACAGAGATTGATTGTAACTGCCCTTTTCCTTTGATCATCAGAAATATTATTCCAAGAAGAAATCTTTTTCACACCTAACTATAGTAGCAGGTTTTGAATTCCTAAGCGTTGTGAATTTCTGTGTGTGTGTGTGTGTGTGTGTGTGTGTGTGTGTGTCTGTGAGTGTGTGTAGAACAACCAAGGAAATACCCAGATGTCAGAGAAGACTATGATGGCTGAATGAAAAAATATTTTCTTTTAAAATTTCTGATCTTTGCTTAATGATTTCCTGAGTTGAAAACTTCTTTACCTTGGTAAATGTTCCAGTTTACAGCTATATATAATACAATATACATAAATATCGATCTACTTAGAAATTATAAAATATCCAGGAACGTTTTCAGAACTAAGCATTAATAAATTTTCCTCTTAACTTGAAATAGTAAAAGAAAATCACTTAAAAAACTTTGTATATTTTAGCTTCTATGCATAATCTACCTATCATCTATCTATCCATCTATCTATCTATCTATCTATCTATCATCTATCTATCTATCATCTATCCATCATCTATTTATCTATCTACCTATCTATCTATCTATCTATCATCTATCTCTCTATCATCTATCATCTATCTATCTATCTATCTATCTATCATCTATCTCTCTATCTCTCTATCATCTATCATCTATCTATCTATCTATCTATCTATCTATCTATCTATCTATGTACCTATCTATCATTTTTTGTATACTATGGCTGGCTCAGCCTGCACTGGGGGTGGAGCTCGCACAGCATGTGGTATGGATGATTTAACTTCAGTCCCTGCAGTTGCCTAAGCTTGCCTAAGCACGCACTTTAAACCACTGAGCAGTGTCACCTTATTATCTATCTTTCAAATATGCATACAGTTATGTAAAAAAAATTCCATTAGCCTGGAATGAATGTAAACCTCTTGTTAAGATTATTTTCTCTGAAACATCATCTGTTTTCTACATTTTTATCTTTCTCAGACAAGGTTTAACTGTATAGCCTGGTCTTGAAATCGCTTTGTAGCTCAGGCTGACTTCAAACAACAGGTGATGCTCCACTTTAAGTATTGAGAGTGATGGGATTATAGGCATAGATCATCATGCCTGCCCTATCATATATTGTATAAAATGTTTAGGACAAGATTTTTAAGGAAAAATAGTAATTTAAGTTAATTATAACACAGGTTATCAGACATTAGTAATCTGATTTTAAGGCAGAAGTAACTGACACAGACAGAAAGAAATTCAGTGTATTGGACATCTTCAAATTTTAAAAAGCTACTTGATTTGTTTTTACTTATTTCACTTTCAAAGTAGGCAGCTGAAGGCTGTACTTGTAAGGAGCATGTGTTTTGCTGTGGTATCAGAGTGATGTTTTCGTTCAAACAACATAGGCGTCTTTTGTTGAGTGTCACCTTCTTGTGGTTAATGAATTATTTTCTCAAGTCATTAAGTACAGTTTCCTTTGTGATTTTAGTCCATGCATCAGGGATTTCACCTCTATTCTTAAATTTGTACTGATATCTTTCTTCTAACTTTGATTTGAAGCGAACAACAAACCATTTCCAGTATGGCTGGGAGGATGAATCTGGGGTGATGCTCCAAGTGGCATAATCCCCTCCTGCCTGCCGATAGGTCTTGTATGGGAACCACTCGGTGCCATGCAGAATAAAGTAGAGATCACTTGCTACTAAAGTAGAACAGAAGTCAATGGAGAACTCATCTGTTCTATACCAATGGTATCCAGTGAGAGCCTCACTACGGTGGAAGGGAACACTGTGGTCTCCATCGTGTCCAGGAATGGTGTTGGTACAAATTGCTTTACAGAAGGGACATTGCTTCCAGCAGCCACAGAGTTGATCAGAGAGAATTTTCTCAACTTTAGAAACCATTTCATCAGTAGACATGCTTGAACAATTCTCCTCGACTTTCTTTATTGCAGAATCCAAAGCTGTACTCATGGCTTCTTTGAGAAACTCTGTATCTTTAATCTCCTGGTGTTCAATACTTTGCAAGTCGGCTCGTGGAAGGATCAAGTTGTTTCCCAGGTAATCACAGAAAAAATTCAACCACTCAGATGCAGTGCTGCTTTTATCCTTAGCCTGTGCTGTGGATTCATGTATAGCATGAAGGATGCTATTCTTGATACCATCTAAATTTATTTGTAAAAATGTCTTTATTTTTGTTTGTTTTTCAACACAGTATTTTTTAATATTCATTGTAATGTAACTACTAAAAAGTGACTTTGGATCATGGATGTATTGCCAATAGCTATCAAAATTTTCTTGCTCAGCCAGATAGATGAGAATGTGCTTCTCCAGATTAGCCCTGTTTCCACTGAATGCAGGACAGTTAGCTTGCATGTCCCCAGCAATTTTAGGGGGCATGTTGTCTCCTATGGTGTTAGAAACAGCAGGAATGAGCTTCTTCCACAGAAAATCTACGAATGATTTGATTGAAGTTGCTCCTTGGCAAGAGATCTTGAAACTTGTGAGGAAATCATCTTTTTTTCTTTCCAGATAGTTCACAGGATTATTTTCCCTCTTGTATGCGCTATGAATATCCTCAAATCTTTTTGATGCTCTTCTGAATAAACACAAAGCTAAGTCCATCTGATATTTGCTCGTAAACGAGAACCTTTCCTTTGTAGGTGCAGATGACACTTCTTCTTCTATTATGCTAAAAACTTTATAAAAATCATTTTCATTGTAGTCACGATGTTGCTTCCAAATATTACTAATAGCTTCATCACATCTTGAAAAAATGTGCTCAGTAGTTATTTTAATTACCTCTTGATCACCTACCTCTAATTGCTTTGTAAAAATACCATACTTCGTGCCCATTTTGATATGTTTATCAAAATTAATTTTAAAATCTTTTCCAGAATTTTTCTTTATTTTCTCTGCGAAGCCTTTCTCATTTTTGAAATGGTCTAAAAGGATGTTTTGAGCATCTACCTCAGTGTTACGTTCTCTTGCTGGAGGAAGCTTTGAGGTCACGTCACAGACCCATTTACTCCAAAGCTGATTGAATATCTTCTGTAACTCATCCTCAGTGAACTCCTTCCCTTTAACACTTAAAGCCAACTCTCGGCTCCTCTGCAATATTTCATTTTCATAAATGGTCTTTTTCTCATCGAGATTTTGTTGAGTTTTCTTAAGATCAATTCGTTGATTGGCTTCTTTTCTGGCATCTGCAACAAGTGTCTCCTTAAGGATGAATAACTTATTTTCAAAACTTCCTTTCCACTGAATCACGATTTCACTATCTGGGCCTTCATTAAAATATTTCTCAAGATCTTCCTTGATGGTATCATAGGTTTGTGTAATGGGGTCTTCAAGTGCACTTCTTTGGATTTCCTGGATTTTTCCATTCTGGATCTGATTGTTCAGCTGATTCCCCAAGTGCAGCACATGACTCCTGAGCTTCCAGGACCACTGGTTATACATGGATTCCAGGTTGCTCATGGCAATGACCTCTCGGGTATTTTTGAAACTAAAAATAAAGTTCTCACTGACCAGAGCCCTCCACAAATCTTCCACTCGGTATTTCACATCTGATATTTTCACAGTATTTCCCCTACATTCCTCCTTAGCTATCTGAAGAATTGTACTTTTTAATTCTTGGACGTTGTGACTGTAGCGAGGATTAGGGGGAGCCATTGGGGGATTGCCGTCCCATAGGTGTGCGAAGTAGTGCACGTTAGTGTTGACATCAAACTTGATGACATCACTGAAGCAGGACACATTTGAGCACTGTTCCTGCTCAGCAGCCAATGCTGCCATTTCATCGAGCTTCTGCTGTAGGCGTCTTCGTCCTTCCAGGGTTTGTTCCTTAGCTGTGACTTCCCCCACATTCTGATGGACAAAGAGGCACCTTGGGGAGATTTTCACTTGCTTCATCCTCAGAAAGGCTTGGACAGCTATTTGTAGGATATCCTGCATCTCTGATGGGTTCTCACCAAAAATATTGATCAGCGTCAAGTTTCCAAGTCCAATGACAAAGGTTGCCAACTCATTGTCCTTAGTCTGGGATTTATTGCAGAGTTCGGGAGCCCTAAGTCCTTCTGTGTCTACAACCAACAGAAAATCAATTCCAAGTTCCTCTGCAAAATTCTCTTCCACCTTCAGGAGCTGCATGTAGGCACCTCTGGTACACCTGCCTGCACTGACACTGAACTGCAGCCCGAAAAGGGCATTCAGCAGGGTGGACTTCCCTGAACTCTGCAGGCCAAGGATGGACAGCACAAACAGCCTCTTGCCTGGAAGCTTCTCAGAGACCTTGTCAAACACTGCTGCTACCCACTTTAGAGGCACATAGGAAGCATCCCCATCCATGAGCTCAATGG